>PVIH01004875.1:8471-132951 GCA_004025045.1 Sigmodon hispidus
TGTTTCATCTGCTGTTTTAAGAACTAAATTTAAAATTTCTAGGGAGATAGCTAGGAATATTGTGAAAAGCTGTTCTGCTTGTGTGCAATTCTTGCCTGCTCAGAAAATAGGGGTTAATCCCAGAGGCATTTTTCCACTTGAAATTTGGCAGATGGATGTTACCCATGTTCCATCCTTTGGAAAGCTTCAGTATGTGCATATCTCCATTGATACATGTTCTGGGGTAATGCACGCTACACCTCTTTCTGGGGAAAGGGTTCACAATGTCATTACCCACTGCCTTGAAGCTTGGGCCGCTTGGGGCAAGCCCGATACACTGAAAACAGACAACGGGCTAGCCCATACATCTAAGAGTTTTGCCTCATTTTGTCACAAAATGCAAGTGAAACATATCACAGGCCTGCCCTATAATCCACAAGGGCAAGAGATAATAGAGTATGCACATCGTACACTCAAGGACTTCCTGCAAAAACAAAAAGGGGGAATAGTAGAGAATTGCACCCCCAAACAAAGGCTCTTTTTTGCTTTATTCACTATAAATTTTCTAAATTTAAATGATAAACATGAAACCATTGCAGAATATCATATGACATCAGAACTCAACAATCAAGGAAAGGTTTTGTGGAAGGATGTGCTTTCTAATCAATGGCGAGGCCCGGATTGCATTATTGTTCCATCCAGGGGATCTTTATATGTTTCTCCACAGAATCAGGAGCCAGTCTGGGTGCCATCAAGATTGACGAGACGTGTTGTGGAGGACTCTAAGGATGATGTTGATATGGATACTCCTGACCGTCTTCCCCCTGATTCAGGCGGAAAGTGGGAATTGGTCTATGGAGGCAGAAAAGATGATCCTCAAGCAAAAGTTCCAGATTGCACGTTTGAATGCTACAAGATTGGAGCCTGTTACACTTGGGGACTTTATTTCTTGGCTCACTTCTGCCCTTTCCGTTTTCAAGGAGTGGGTGGGAGTGGGAATCTTTGCAGTCTGCTGTTTATTTGGGATTGGTTTTTGCCTCTGGCTGGTTTGCCGTATTCACATCAGAGTGCATTGTGAAAAGGTCCTACTCACTCAGGCACTCTTGGCTGTTGATGCAGGGCACTCCCCCGCAGCCTGGCTCTCTGCCCTTAGTGACTTATAATGATTGCCCTTGCACAGAGAGGCTTTAGCTGCCATTGCACCTCTATACAGAAGCATTCTCCTCTGAGACATCCTTTACACCCTGCCACTCTCACTGGCCTTGCACGCAGGAAGGCGTCTTGGGGATCCTGGCAGCAGGAAACAGCCTTCAAGCGATGGGCACATCATAAGGTTAACACTTGTATGGGCTATATCCTGTCTGTGCCATTAGAAAAACAAAAAGGGGGAGATGTAGGGTGCGGTTGGCCCTTGCACAACTTGCTGGAACATTCTATTGCACCTTTGCCGCTTATGCTAATTAGGCGTTGAGTAGTGACTTATCCGATATGCTTATGCTAATTAGGCAATGAGTAGTGACCTATCCAATGCAATCCCTGAATATGCTAATGAGGTATTACTTTGGACCAGTCACCAGCTACATGCTAATGAAGCATTAAGTTGGCTTCCCTATATAAGGAGGCTGCATCTCAGGCTCGGGGTCTTCTTTCCACCATTCTCAACTGAGCTGTACTCCAATAAAGTGTGATCTGAGAAGAATCATGCGTGTGGTGATTTGTCATTCTGCAGGACAGAAAACAGCTCACCACACCTATCCAAGGGTGAAAGTCAGGTATTGAAGTCTTCTAGTGTTAGAGTGTGACATTTGATGTTGAGTTTAAGATTTTATAATGTTTCTTTTACATATGTATATGCCCTTATATTTTGGGTATAAATATTCAGGATTGAGATCTCATATTGCTCAATTTTTTCCTGAGAGGAATAACTAATGTCCATCCTGGTTTTTTTTTTATTGGTTTTAGTTTGAACTCTACTTTGGTAGATATTAGGATGGCAACACCAGCTTGTTTTGGGGGCCATTTGATTGGAAAATCTTTTTCCCAAACCGTTACTCTGAGCCTGTGTCTGCCTTTTGGTTTGTGGTATGTTTCTTGTATGCAGCAGAAGGATAGTTTCTGTTATTGTATCCATCAGGCTAGGGTATGTTTTTTTATAGGTGAATTGAGTCCATTGATATTAAGGGTTATGAATGAACACTGATAGATATTTCCTGTTATTTTTGGTGGTAGCTTCTGTGTATTTCTTTCCTTTGGGATTTTCTGCTGTGGGATTATTGATTTTTTTTTTGTGTGTGTGTTTTTATGGATGTATCTGGGATCCTTAGGTTGGAGTTTTTCCTCTGAAAGGCCAGATTTGTGGATAGGTATTGTTTAAATCTGATTTTGTCATGAAATATCTTGTTGACTCCATCTATGGTGATTGATAGTTTTCTTGGGTATAGTAGTCTGTTTTGGCAACCATGTTCTTATAGTGTCTG
Source organism: Sigmodon hispidus (assembly GCA_004025045.1). Classification (NCBI taxonomy): domain Eukaryota; kingdom Metazoa; phylum Chordata; class Mammalia; order Rodentia; family Cricetidae; genus Sigmodon; species Sigmodon hispidus. Next base: position 10,928 of record PVIH01004875.1, read on the forward strand.
TATTACTTCTGACCAATCCTTTCTTGCTTTCATCATTTACATTGAATAGTCAGGAGTTGTTCTGATGGGTCTGCCTTTATAGGTAAGTTGGCACTTTTTCTTTTGCAGTTCTTAAAATTTTTTTCTTTGTTTTATATGTTATGTATCTTGATTATTATCTGGCAGGCAGACTTTGGTGGGGTAATTTATTTGGTGTTCTGTAAGCTTCTTGTAAATTTGTAGGCATTTCCTTCCTTAGGTTGGGAATGTTTTCTTCTACAATTTTATTGAATGGATTATCTGTGCATTTGAGCTGGAATTCTTTTTCTTGTTCTATTCCTATTATTCTCAGGTCATGTCTTTTCATGGTGTCTCTAACTTTCATAACATTTTAAATTATGTTTTCTTGGTTTTAGTGTTTTCTTTGATTGATATATTTATTTCTACTATTGAGTCTTCCACTCCAGAGATTCTCTCTTCCATCATTTGGATTCTGCTCGTTATGCTTGTATCTGTAATTTGAGTTCTTTTGTTTAGATTTTATTATTTCCACCTTTGTCTCATTTTGTGCCTTTTTCATTGCTTCTATTTCAATTTCTACTTCCTGAAATGTTTCTTTCACTTGTTGGTTTTCCTTTTCTTGGTTTTCTTTGATTTCCTTCAAGGATTTCTTCATCTCTTCCAATTTTTTATTTGTATTTTCTTGTATCTCTTTAAGGGAATTTTTCACATCCACTTTTAAGGTTTCTATGGTCTTCATAAAGGTGTTTTTGAGGTTTTTTCCTTCTGTTTCCTTTTCATTGCTTTGTTCAGTTCTTGGTATTGTAGAGCCACCAGTTTCTTCTGATGTTGTCTCATTGTTCTTTATATTGTTATATGTATTCTTGCACTAGCACCTGCCCATTACTTCAGTTGTTCACACTTAGTAAACTCTTAGTCAGTTGTAGTTACTGGGCTTTGTGTCTCCTATCTGCTCTGAACATGGGCCTGCAGAGTCTCTGACTTTGCTCTAGGCATGGGTCTGTGTTTCAAAGAAATCTGTCTGTCAGTCTATCATAAAACAGTTCACCCTGGAAGTGGGGCTAGGCCAAAGGTGGTCCCTTCTTCTAGAAATCTGTGGGGAAGGACTCTCCCAGTTTTAGCCTATGGCCAGTCAGCTAACTGAGAGCCTGAAATCATGTCCCTGGGTATGAAGCCAGCCATTGTAGTAAGATTCTCTGTGAGGCAGCCTAGGAGCTGAGGTTCCTTCACCTCTGAGTTTGCTCTGAGACAAATGATATTTTTATATAAGAGTACAACTAGTGGCATGAATAGTAACCACCCACAGAGACAAATAAACAGTACAGTCTCCTAATCATAAAAATGCAATGTCTCACTGTATGTTTTAATTGCTTTTTAAAATATAGACTCAGAAAAACATACAGGGAAGAAACATTTCATTCAAATTATTTCTTTACTTTTAATATTTATACGTTTCAATGGAAGGTCTAGAATTTACTGTAGTATAAATAGTATAATGTAGTATAAGACAAAATTGTTTCTTTTTTGTTTTCTGAAATTTATAAACTAACTTCTTTTTTCCATGTATTTTTTTGCTCTACCTCCCTTCCCCATCCCAATTCATCCCTTCTCTTTATCCCTCATCCCCTCCCCTAAAAGCACAAGAAACTCCAAGGTGGATCAGCCCTGAATCACTCTAGGTAGGTCCAATTTCCTCATCCTAAATTCAAGACTGGGTTAGTTGTTCCTGTGGAGGAAATGGGGCTATGAAGTGCCAGTCCACATATAGAAACACAGTCTGATCTCTCCCTCAAGACTCCACAAACTGCCCATGTCAGTGGACAATTGCCTATTCTTGGACAGCCTACTTCCTTTTCTTGATGGTTCCCCAGTGGCTGTTCTTAATTCAGTGAGTTCCTCAGAGTTTCCACCAGCCATAACTGTGGATATTTTTCTCATAAACCCTATCCCATTGCTCATATAGACTTGTGTCTCCTGCTGTCAACTAGAACAGGCACTCAGCCCAGTGCTCAGCCAGGAGTCTCTGCTTCAATGTTTATTCATTGTTGGATAGAAGTTCTGTGCTGGCACTCAGGGTGGCTATTCATTTGATTATAGAGCAAGTCCTTTCTAGGCAATACCTTCACTATTGGTTGGATAACTAGCCAGTGACATCCAGTGAGTTCTTGAAAGTTACCTTAGCACCCTGTCTTTTTCCTACCCCACATTGGCTTCCTTTATTAAGACCCCCATCTTTTTTTCCTCCTTGTAGCTCCTCTCAATTGATTATCTACTACTCTCATGATTTTTTCCCACACATCCTTAGTTGTGGCCACTCATGTTCCCTATGAGCTAGAAATATCTTCTCTATTTTCTCTTCCAAGGGGAATTTCTGGATGACTCTCTTAAGTTACTTATGATCTTAATCTTTTCATGGATTGTGGTTTGCAGCTAAGGTGTTCTTTGCTTTTTGTCTAAAGTCCACTAATGACCTCGTACATCCTATGCTTATTGTTCTGGGCCTGTGAAACTTTGCCTAGGAGGATTTTTGTCTACATAAACAGAAAGCTTAAACATATCATTTACAGCTTATTGATTATATTTAGGCTCCTTTAAGACTTCTGAAACTGGCCTTATTCCAGCATAAGCTACACTCCAAAACCTGGCTATTTTGTAGCTCAAGCCTACAAATTTTATCAGGGCATCTTTATACCAAAGCTCTTGTCAGAGACACAACTTGGAAGATGTTTTTGGCCCCAATTCTGTGCTCTAGAAATGTTTGTAAACTTTCTAAGGCTTTATGTGAGTGTATTTTACCCACATTGGATCTCATTTGCAGTAATAAGTTTCTGGCCTGTCTGGCATCGAATCTTCACTAACATATCTGCAGTTCCACAAAGTACACAGATGCTTATCTCAATTTTATGCTGATCAGCCTATGACTGAGGCATATAACTTGTTAGCTATCCATTCCTTTCTTTCCTTCTTCTTTATTTATTTTGTATTTATCAAGAAAAACAGTAAAATGAATTTAAAATGCTGATAAATTAACAATAACTATAAAGAAGATAAAAACCATAAGCATGACTTATCAAGGGTGATAATGCAAATAAGATTGCTACACATATATTTACTTTGTGTTCAGCTTTCCCTCTGAATTTTTTTTCCATCCCTGTATATTCAAAGGTCCCTTCCCCCTCCCACCACATCAGGTCATTTTTTCTTCTCCACAACTCCCCGTCAATCTCCCCAAGGACCCAGCAATACCACTTCTGGGTATATACCCTAAAGAGGCACATTCACACTCTGAAAGTATTAGCTCAACTGTGTTCATAGCAGCATTATTTATAATAATAAGAACCTGGAAACAACCTGGATGTCCCTCAACTGAAGAATGGATTAACAAACTGTGTAAATCTACACAATTGAATACTACTCAGCAGAAAGAAAAAATGATATCCTAAAATTTGCAGGCAAATGGATGGATTTGGAGAATATCCTCCTGAGTGAGGTATCACAAACTCAGAAAGATAAGCAGGGGATGTACTCACTCATTAGTGGTCTCTAAACAAACAAAGAAGAAAAAAAGCCAAGCATGCCCAAGTTGCAAACCACAACCACTGAATAACTTGGGATCAGAAACACCCTGGACTGACCCTTTGGATCCCACTCCAACTATAAGAACACCTGACTCACTCTTGAGGGAGGGGGACAAAACTGGATTTGCCAGGAGTGGAGAGACTGAACTAAGCATTATTGGGTCAATGGGACCATAGGACTGTCAGCTCTCCATTCTTAAACTAACCTATGATTCTTATCTTGTTCAGCCATGTAGCTTGGTAATTTTTCTCAGAGAAGCACAGTTGTCCTCTTAATCTGCTGGCTTCTCCTGGTTTCTCTTTGGCATCTCTCTGGCATCTCTGGTGATGTCTCTCTGGTGCTCGTCTGACATCTCTGCTCTACTCTCTGTTGTTCCCAAATTTTTTTTGTCCCCAATTTTTTTGTCACCCACACTTCCCGTCTGCCTTCAGCAAATCAGCTTTTTTTTTAAACCAGTAGGCAAGACAATTATTTGTAATATAACAATACAATCTTACTAAAGGAAAACAAACAAACCAAAAAACAAAAAGCTCAACAAGCCTGTAGCAGCAATGCAAGTATTGGAAATATACACATAACAAAGGAAAACATTTATTTGCCTGATAGGATATTATGTTGATAAAAAATCCTGGATAAGTTGATTATATTGTGGGGACAATTATCCTCAGATTCAGATGCTCTTTAATATTGTGAATAGCCTACTCAAAGACTTTTGTTTTCTAATAGTTTTTCACAAGGTAATCACTTTTTTCATGGATATGAGGGACAGGGCTTAGTGGAAGAATTCAAAAGTGGGATATGACTATGCCAGCTTGGACATGCTTTGCTTTTAGTTTAAAGTCCACTAATGAGTGAGTATACCCCATGCTTATATTTCTGGGCTTATGATACCTCACTCAGGAGGATATTCTCCAAATCCATCCATTTGCCTGCAAATGTTAGGGTATCATTTCTTCTCACCGTTGAGTAGTACTCCTGTACATGTACCACTGTTTGTTTTCCATTCTTCAGTTAAGGGGCATCTAGGTTGTTTCCAGGTTCTTGCTATTAATAAAAATGCTGCTATGAACATAGTTGAGCTAATTCCTTTGGAGTGTGAATGTGCATCTTTAGGGTATATGCCCAATAGTGGCATTGCTGAATCATTGGGGAGATTGATTTCCACTTTTTTGAGAAACTGCCATACTGCATTCAAGAGTTCCTGAACAAGCTTCCATTTCTAGCAACAATGGAGGAGTGTTCCCCTATCTTTACAACCTCTGCAGTGTGTAGGCTGTCATCTGGGTTTTTCATCTTAGCAATTCTAACAGGTGCGTAAGGTAGTATCTCAAAGTTGTTTCATTTTGTATTTCTTTGATGGCTAAAGATGCTGAGCATTCATTTCAAGAGCCTTTCAACCTTTTGTAGTTCTTCTGCTGAGGAATCTTTTTTAGTTCTGAACCCCATTTTTTGATTGTGTTATTTATTCAAGGTTTTGGGCTCTAGTTTCTGGAGTTCTCCATATATTTTAGACATCAGTCCTCTGTCACTTGTATATACAAGTGTTCATAAAAATCTACAAGGGAAATTTTACAGCTGATAAACTCCTTTAGCAGTGTAGCAGGATACAAGATTAACTCAAAGAAATCAGGAGCACAACTATACACTGAAGATAAAATGGATGAAAAAGAAATAAGGGAAACATCACCCTTTATAATAGCTACAAATAGCATTAAATACCTTGGAGTAACTATAACCAAAGATGTCACAGATATATTTGACAAAAACTTTAAATCACTGAAGAAAGAAACTGAAGAGGATATCAGAAAATGGAGAGAACTCTCGTGTTCCTGGATAGGGAGGATCAACCCAATAAAAATGACAATTCTACCAAAAGTGATCTACAGATTCAATACACTTCCCATCAAAACACAATTTTATACAGATTTTGAAAGAACAATACTCAATTTCATTTGGAATAACAGGAAAGCCAAGATTGCCAAAACTATTTTGCTCAACAAAATGACCTCAGGAGGCATCACCATTCCAGACTTTGAGTTATACTATAGAGCTACAGTAATAAAAACTGCCTGGTACTGGCATAAAAACAGACTTGTGGATGAATGGAATTGAACTGAAGTTCCTGACATTAACCCAAAAACCTATGAATACCTGATCTTTGACAGAGACCCAAAATATTCAATGGGATAAAGATAATATCTTTAACCAATAGTGTTGGCATAGCTGGATGGCAGTTTGTAGAAAAATGCAAATAGAACCAAGCCTATCAACCTGCACAAACAAAAATCCAAGTGGATCAAAGACCTCAGCCTAAACTGAGCCACTCTGAACTTGATAGAAAAGAAAGTGGGAGATACCCTCCAATGCATTGACACAGGTGATCACTTACTAAATATAACAGACTCTAAAAACAACAATCAATAATTGGGACTTACTTAATCTGAGAATCTTCTATAAAGCCAAGGACACAGTCAGTAAGATAAAATGACAGCCTACAGAATGGGAAAATATTTTCACCAACCCTGGCAGAAGCCCTTAAAGTAAGAGTCATATCATCTTTTTAATTTTGGCATTCTCAGGCTATATATGTGTATGTAGTCTCACAGAGGGTGCTAAAATATAGTTGGTTGATTTTTACTCCTGAAACAAATTATAGAGACTTTTTTCCTCATATATGTACAGCTTTAGTTTGGCTCGTTTATTGCCCTTCTTTTCAATCTTAAATTTTTCTGTGTATCTTTTGTATCTGTGCTTTTATATTTACCATACCTTTCTTTAATTTTTCTTTCATGTATTTCATGTTACTGAGTCACTGGTCCCTGAAGTCTTCCTCTTTCTCTCACTCCTCTCTTCTTTTATTTTTTTCTTTTGCTATTTATTTCTCTGCCACCCAATCTCACTATTTATTCTCTTAATTTACTATTGGTAATCACCTCTTTGTTGGATTAATCAGATATTTTAGATAGGGAAAGTAACCCAATTTTATAGTTAAATGTGATTTTTGCAAATATATAGATTGTCCTAGTAATAGACAACGCAAAATATAGATTGTCCTAGTAAAGGCAAATAGGTAAGATCACATTAGCAAATTGGAAATAGACTAGAGGTTACTGCACAGGATATGCGAATATAAAGGACAGAATTGGATGATTTTGAAAAGTGATGTAAAGCGAGGGCAATAAATAAGATATAATAGAAGAAGCCATTTTGGGGTTATGGATAAACCTGATGCTAGGAAAATGATAATTAAGATGGTCATTATTTTATTACTTTATACAATTAATTTTAAAAACTCTTTTAGAAACATTCTATAATAACATCCATTTTACTAAGTAGATAATCTGATTGTGTTGTTTCTAATCTTGAAATTATATCTTACGATGATGTCTATACACAAAATATGATTTCTAGATTGAAAACTAGTTATTTCAAAGGTAAAAACATATAAGAAAACTTAAAATGGAATCAGTCAGTAACAGTACAAATTATAACATTTGAACACCATGGTTTTTATAACAAGTAAAATTATTGAATTAAAATGTATTGTGAATAAGCAAGATAGTTCTAGTGCATGAGCATAAAATAAAAACATTTATCTACCATCACCCTTTAGGGAACTAGGATGGTATCTGAAAAAAATAATATACATGAACTGGATAAATGCAGAATCATGTGGCAGAGGGAAGGGTCATTTTTTATGACTTCTGCTTAAAAACCACTGCTTTCTGCTTGATAGTATTTGGCTGTGTGTACTGTGTGTATTAATCATGTTAAAAAGCTTGCAAAGCTATGCAATTTAACCTGTGAAATATGGCTTCTTCCATGAAACCATCATTGTGTTAACAGTAACATAACATGGGCTACATTCCCCACACATTTTTAACACCAATGAAGACCCTTGACTCTAGGGACACAGATCTATATTGATGGAAAAATCAAAGATCACAATAGCAAACAGGATATGTTGTGTTATTTCTTTGTATATTTTGAAGACATCACATCCTGGAATAAATGCACAGTGAATATGCTAATTTAATGGATCAAAAGTTCAAGCAGAGTTAAAAGAGTTCAGGAGCCCATCATAAACTTGAGTTGTAGGGGGACTTCCAGGAACAGGTATGGTAAAGATTTTGCTACCATAATTGCCAATATTCACTCTAAGGAACATTAGTGAAATTCATCAAAAATGGTCTGTTCTTGGGACATGCATTTTTAAAATTTTAAGTCATTACTGCTACTTGATCTGTATAATAAACTAATTTATAACTAATTAATTTTATTATACAGAATGTTTTAAGTATTTACTGATGCATGTTATACAGTGTCAGTTACATTAAGATATTGTATTTTTAGTAGGTAGATTAAATAACATAGAAAAGAGCAATGACGAGGAAACAGAAGGAAGCATCACCAAAAATACCTTTTTGATGAACATCGAAGCTCTCAAAGATAATATGAAAAATAGCCTTAAAGAAATGGAAGAAAACACAAAAAAAATTGAAAAAGATGAACAAATCTATGAAAAAAACATGCCAGGAACTAAAAGCTGAAATAGAAGCAATAAAAAAAGGCACAAAAAGAGGCAAAGATGGAAATAGAAAACTTGAAGAAAAAAGCTGGAACCACAGATAAAAGCCTAAAAACAGAGTTCAAGAGATGAAAGATAGAATCTCTAAAGCGGAAGACTCAATAGCTGAAATAGATAAATCAGTCAAAGAAAAGAGTAAAACTAAAAAAGCCATAACTAAAATGTTCAAGAAATTTGGGGCACCATGAAAAGACCTAATCTGAGAATAATAGGAATAGAAGAAGGAGAAGAATAACAGCTCAAAGGCACAGATAATGTTTTTAATAAAATCATAGAAGAAAACTTCCCTAACCTGAAGAAGGAAATGCATATAAAGATACAAGAAGCTTACAGAACACCAAATAGATATGACCCCACAGAAAAGTCAGCACACCACATTATAATCAACCCACAAAACATACAGAACAAAGAAAAAATTTTAAGAACTGCAAAAGAAAAGGACCAACATACATGTAAAGGTAGACCCATCAGAATAACACCTGACTATTCAATGGAAAAGAAGAAAGCTAGAAGGGCTTGGTCAGAAGTTATACAGACATTAAAAGAGCATGGCTGCCAAACTAGAATACTATACCCTGAAAAATTATTAATCACCATAGATGGAGTAAACAAGATATTTTAGGACAAAGTCAGACTGAAAGAATTTCTTTGTACCAATCCAGCCCTACAGAGAGTATTAGAGGGAAAACTACAACCTAAGGACCCCAGATACACCCATGAAATCACAATCAATAATTCCACAAAAGAATATTCCAGGGAAAGGAAATACAAGAAAGTTACCACCAAAAGTGGCAGGAAATATCAGTCAATGGTCACTAATTTCCCTTAAGATCAATGAACTCAACTCGCCTATAAAACATCACACACTAACAAGATGGATACAACAACAGAAGCCATCCTTCTGTTGCCTTCACGAAACACACCTCAACCCCAAGGACAGACACAGGCTTAGAATAAAGGGTTGGGAAAAAAATTTCCAGTCAAATGGTCCTAAGAAACGAGTGGGGGTTGCAATCCTAATATCTAACAAAGTAGACTTTAAGCTAAAAGCATTAAAAAGGGACCAAGATGGTCACTACTTACTCATCACAGAAAAAATTGTCAAGAGGAAAATTCAATCTTGAATATTTATGCCCCTAATAAAAGGGCACCTACTTATGTAAAAGAAACACTGCTAAAGCTTGAATCCCCCATCAATTCTTACACCCTAATAGTGGGAGACTCCAATACCCCACTTTCAACCCTGGATAGATCAACCAGACAGAATCTCAACAGAGAAATAAGGAGTCTAAAAGAGGTTATGATACAAATGGATTTAATAGATATCTACAGAAGCTTCCACCCAAAGGCAAAGGAATATACATATTTCTCAGCTCCTCATGGAACTTTCTCCAAAATTGACAACATAATTGGGCATAAAGCAAATATCAACAGATACAAAAACATTGGAAATAATTCCTTGTAAAATATCAGACCACCAGGGCCTAAAGTTAGAGTTCAACAACATCAAAACCTAAAGAAAGCTTACCAACTCATGGAAACTAAACATCACACAGCTGAACCATCTTTGGGTCAAGGAAGAAATTAAGAAAGAAATCAAAGTCTTCCTATAATTTAATGAAAATGAATCCACAACATATCCAAACTTGTGGGACACAATGAAAGCAGTCTTAAGAGTAATATTCATAGCACTAGAGGCCTATATGAAAAACCTAGGAAAAAATCATCCACTAGAGAACTAACAGCACAGCTGAAAGCCTTAGAAAAATTAACAGCAAACTCACCTAGAAGGAGTAGAGGGCAAGAAATAATCAAACTTAGAGCTGAAATCAATACAATTGAAACAAAAAGAACAATAAAAAGAATCAATGAATGTAAGAGTTAGTTCTTTGAGAAAGTTAACAAGATAGATAAGCCCTTAGCCAAGCTAATCAAAAAAAGGTGAAAGAGTGCTCAAATCAACAAATCAAAATTGATTGTTGGTCTTAGTGTCTGTGCCACTGGTGTTATATTTAGGAAGTGGTCACCTGTGCCAATTCATAGAAGTTTATTTCCCACTTTCTTTTCTATCAAGTTCAAAGTGGCTGGGTTTATGTTGAGGTCTTTGATCCACTTCGATTTGAGTTTTGTGCAGGGTGACAGGCTCAGATCTATTTGCATTTTTCTACACACTTCCATCTGCTAGGCATACACCATTTGTTAAATATACTATCTTTTTTCCATTGAATGTTTTGGGCCTCTTTGTCAAAGATCAGGTGTTCATAGGTTTTTGGGTTAATGTCTGGATCCTCAATTCTATTCCATTGATGCACAAGTCTGTTTTTATGCCAGTATCAGGCTGTTTTTATTACTGTAGCTCTATAGTATAACTTGAAGTCAGGGATGGTGATGCCTCCTGGGGTTCTTTTGTTGAACAAAATTGTTTTGGCAATTCTGGCTTTCCTGTTATTCCAAATGAAATTGGGTATTGTTCTTTCAAGTTCCAAAAAATATTGTGTTGGGATTTTGATGGGCAGTGCATTGAATCTGTAGATTGCCTTTGCTAGAATTGCCATTTTTACTATGTTGATCCTACCAATCCAGGAACATGTGAGAGCTTTCCATTTTCTGATATCCTTTGCAATTTCTTTCTTCAGTGATTTAAAACTTTTGTCAAATAGGTCTGTTACTTCTTTGGTTATAGTTACTCCAAGGTATCTAATGCTATTTGCAGATATTATGAAGGGTAATGTTTCCCTTATTTCTTTTTCAGCTCTTCTATCTTTAGCGTATAGAAGGGCTACTGATTTCTCTGAGTTAATCTTGTATCCTGCTACATTGCTGAAGGTGTTTATCAGTTCTAGCAGTTCCTTGGAAGAGGTTTGTTGGTTACTTATGTATACAATCATATTATCTGCAAATAGAGATAGCTTCACTTCTTCTTTTCCAATTTGTATCTCTTTAATCTCTTTTCATTCCCTTATTGCTTTAGCTAAAACTTTGAGTACTATATTGAATAGATAAGGGGAGAGAGGACATCCTTGTCTAGTTCCTGACTTTAGTGGGATTGCTTTGAGTTTTTCTCCATTATGTTTGATACTGGCTGTCGGCTTCTTGTAAATCGCCTTTATTATATTTAGGTATTCTCCCTGTATTCCTGATCTCTCCAGGGCTTTAATCATAAAGGAGTGTTGGATTTTGTCAAAGGCTTTTTCAGCATCTAAGGATATGATCATGTGGGTTTTTTTCCTTTAGTTTGTTTATATGATGGATAACATTTACAATTTTTCGTATGTTAAACCAGCCCTGCATATCTGGGATGAAGCCTACTTGGTCGTCCTGGATGATATCTTTTATACATTTGTTGCCAAAATTTTGTTGAGAATTTTCGCATCAATATTCATGAGGGAAATTGGTCTGTAATTCTCCTTCTTTGTTGTGTCTTTGAGTGGCTTGGATGTTAGCATAATTGTGGCCTCATAAAAGGAATTTGGCAAAATCCCTTCCGTTTCTACTGTGTAAAATAGTTTGAGGAGTCATGGTAGTAATTCTTCTTTGAATGTCTGGTAGAATTTGGCACTTAAACCATCTGGACCAGGGCTTTTAGTTTTGGGGAGGATTTTAATGACAGCTTCAATTTCCCTAAGGGTTATAGGCCTGTTTAGGTAATTAATCTGATCTTCATTGTTTGATTTCTAGCATTACAGCTCTGACACTCGTTTTCCTGTCTTAAATGCAGGAAGCAGCATCCTGCTTCTGAAGCTACTGTACTTCTTTATAATGGGACATCCTGTATCAGTCATAAAGTTCTACTATTTTGCAAGCAGATAATTCACTTTAGGCTTTAGAATCTGATAAAGAATAGGGAAGCCCTGCTTTTTCCTCAGGGTTTCTGCTGCGGGAATCCTATGGAATTGTCATTTTTATTGTATTTTACATAGAAAAAAGAAGGATTATTTTCCCAAATCAAATAAAATAGAGTGACAAGAAATAAGAAAGAAATATGTAACAATGCCTTTGTGTAGAATGAATAGTGTTGAGATCGAATGAACAACAGAAGACTATATTAAATATAATTATTACATCCCAAGCTGTTCAGTGGTTGTGGTTTGCAGGTGGGTGTTCCTTATTTTTTTAAAGTCCACCAATGAGTGAGTACATCCACTGCTTATCTTTCTGTGTTTGTGATACTTGCTCAGGAGGACATTCTCCAATTCCATCCATTTGCCTACAAATTTTAGGATATTCTTTTTTCTTACTCTTGAGTAGTAGTACATTGTGTAGATGTACCAAATTTTGTTAATCCATTCATCAGAGAATCTACGTCGCTTCCAAGTTCTTGATATTGTGAATAATGTTGCTAAGAATAGAGTTGAGCTAATGATTTTGGGGTGAGAATGTACATCTTTATGGTATATGCCCAATAGTGGTATTTCAGGATTCTTGGACAGATTGATTCCAAGTTTTATGAGAAAAAACCATATTCATTCTAGAGTGGCTGAACCAACATACACTCTCACCATGGTGGAGGAGTATTCCCCATGCTCTGCATCCTCTCCAGTATAGGCTGTCATCTGTGTCTTTTATCTTAGCTAATCTGACAAATGTAATGGTATCTCAAAGTAGTTTTGATTTGCATTTCTTTGATGGCTAAAGATATATATCTTGCATGTGTCTTGGGTTAGAATTTTTTAATGTCTTGAACATGTTCAGATGTTGTATCTACTACTTCACACTGAATTTTTATGCCTGATAAGTAGTGTTGAGACTGGAAAATATTGACTCTATGGGATCATTCACCATCTCTGCATCTGTTAGAATCTTTCTGCCTCCTTTTACTTTTAAATGTAGCTCTATGAGGCTTTGGGGCAGTTGTTTGATTAATACGTGAAACATGGTATACCATAGAATTAACTTGCCCACATATTGTTATGTTTATTCCAATATAGTTCTTGAGGGACAAGAAATTCATAATTATTTGGGTATATCAGTATGTCAACTGGACTCAGTTTATTTTTAAATTTCTCAGACTGAATTATAGAAATTATTTTAGTATAGGTCTGTGACCATTCTCAGCTCAAGTTCTTGAACAATTTATAATTATGTGGTATTTTTCTCATCTCATGAATTTAATCATAGTACTTATAAATAGTTGATAACTTTAATAATATTTAGGTCACTATGCTTGTAGCTCATGTGACTGAGAAATTTTATTCCTCTTTCAGTAACATGGAGATCAACATTCGGGTTTATTATCTCAAGTGGACAGTCCCAGTGGGTCTTTAAATTAGGCGCAAGATGGATTTCTGTTTTATGGTGACAGTTGTAAATAGAAACTTCAGACATAATTTCTCACCCTCATATTTGAAGATACAATCATGGTTGGGAAATGGTCTGTGAATTCTTTTGTGTGGTTATATAAATGCCCTTAGCTTACCAGAAAACCAAATAACTTATTTTTGGCTACTGAGAAATATTTCTGACATCTCTTCATGAAATAAGCTAAGTACTTTTTACAACATCTCTCCAAATAGACTTTTATTCTATTTGAACTTCTCTCAAATGTTTATATATTTATATGTATGTGTTTATGTATCTTTATGTGTATGCATTTGTATATGCATATATGAATACATACACATGTATGTATGTCTTTGCACCTTGACATAATTGGGAAAAATCATACATGAGTACTGTAATTATGTTATTTTCCACTTCATTATGCTTCAACCTATAATAATATTCTTGTTGTGCTAAATGTCAGAATATGTATCACTCTATTTAATTTTGTATTGTCTATATAGAAATGTACTGGGAACTAACTCTTACAATGTATAAAAAGTTGTAACTAAGTGTAATGGTTTTTAGAATTGAAAATTTGAAATTGAAAATTCTATCAATATTGTTGTCCATTTGAAATGGGTTCTTTATATCTCATCACTCAAAATTTGTCTATACCTTTTCTGTTAAGTATGAAAAGTTGTGAGATTTCACCATCTTTTTCTTCATAACAACTTGTGGTGTCCTGTGTGCTAACCATTTTTGGTTGTTTTGTTTTAGTTTGGTTACTTGCTGATATTTAAGATTTTAACATTATGTGCTTTTTAATTATCTATCTGATTTAGAATAAAATTTATATACAGCAGATAATGCTATTCATTTGGATCTTATACTGTGCTGCCATAGAGTACATTGTTTCCTGTGTCTACAAATAATGATAAGTTGTTTGGATTGGTCAAATAAGATTTGAAACAGTATATTAAGCTTTTAGCCATTTGAGTAGTTGTGAAATTGTTTAATAGTAATATAAAATAATGTTTCTCCATTAATACAAATAATATTGAATGTGTATGTAATAATAAATATTTAGGACACATTTATTATATAGTTTTAGAGAAGTTGCAAATGAAAGGCCTAATTCTGGGTTTACAACCTTTCTTGCAATATGTATTAAGCTAGATTATTTTATTAGTCACATTTTTCCTATCAATGATATGTCTTTTTTAATGAACAAAAATAAAGTGAAAAATGTATCCATTTTGGGGGGGAAACAAGCACATAATAGCATAAGGAATGCTAGATATTGTTAAATTATGACATTTGAATAAGATTCTAAATCATCAATTTTAATTTGATGTTATATAGTGCTATTTGCTACAGTTTTGTCATTAACACAGTGCTATGATAATTACCAGAAATTAAATTTACATGAATGACTTAGAATACCTCAGTAGTGTAAGAAATTGTTAGAAGAATCATATTTTCAAGGAAACTAGAGACAGAATATAATTTTATGGAATTATAATAATTTATTTGGGAGAGATATCTGCATTTATTTTGTTTTATATACCTGGGGATTACAAAAGAAGAGCACAGACACTTGTTTGATACTAATAATTTAATCCAAGAATCAGACAACATGAGTTGAAAGTAAGAAAATACAAAGAATAGAATCAGAGATAGAAAAGCAGTAAAATAGTTGTTTACATACAACATCTATGTGGTCTCTGAGTAATATTAATTATGCTATTTTTCTTTTATAATTATATTTTACATAGCATTGTAGATGGCTCTGTCAGCAACCTCATTGACATTTTAAGCAAGGAAAGTCTTTCTAGAGTGTAAGTAAATACTAAAGATGAGGCATACTGGCATTATCATTCTTTTTTAATTATTTATTTTATTTTATTTGAATTGGTGTATTTCCTGAATGTATAACCGTGTAAGGGTGTCAGATCTTGGAATAAAAGACAGTTATTAGCTGCCATGTGGATGCTAGGAATCAAATTCAGGTCCCCTGGAAAGAATAGTCAGTGCTCTTTATTGCTGAGCCATCTTTCCAGCCTTGGAGTTATCATTCCATCCCAGGAATTCGAGCATAGTTAGTAACAATAAGAATCCTGCGTTTCATTGGAAAGCTTGTATAGCTTGGGTGGCAAAAATCCATAAATACATTGGAGAAATACTATGTGTGTTATCTTGCAACTGGTATTATATTTTGTGCATAACTAGTACATAGTAAGCATTTAAGCACACTTGTATTCTTGAATGCCCATCATCTGCGTTTTTATAAATTATGTGTTTTGACATTAACACAGCATAAGAGTTATGGACTGATGAAAAGACAGGCTTTGTGCAGGTGGAGCAACTAAAAAGTGATGTGGGATGTCTTTTTTTATGATGTGAATAAAGAAACTATTTTAGCCTAGGACAGGTACTTTAAAAGTAGGTAGGAAATTAAAGCATAGATAGGGAAAGGGGCCATGGTTAGAGAGAGCCATGATACAGCAGCCCATGAAGGAAGATGTCATAAAACAGATAATCCACAGGCCATGTGGCAGGACATATTAATAGAAATGTGTTGAATTAAGACGCAAAACCTTGCTAGCAATTTGCCTGAGACATAGGTCAAGCAGATTATAATTAACATAATTTTCGGTGGGTCTGGACCTCATGCCAGCCAGGCCAGAAACCTATTACAAAAAAGTAGGTATGGTTTTTGGCAAAGCAGCATTTTCATGCAAGACATTTTTGATGACCAAAGCTAAATTCTTTGTTTTGTTCATCTCTATATTGGTTGTTACTATTCTGTTCTATTTCTGTTCTATTACTCTGTTATCTTCGTTCTTCTTCTTAGTTGTTTCCCTTTCTTCATTTTTGTTGAACTGATCATATTTTTGCTTTCTAATGTTATTCTTTACATTGGTCTTTCTATTTTCTCTATCTCTTATTTTTCTTATATCCTTTTTATACCTACTAATACCAAGATTATCATACAATAAACATGTACCTCACAACCACAAGTTAAATATTTTTCAAAAATACTTTCAAGTGTTTTTGGTTTACATACTGATTTTTATAATAAAATATGAGTTCTACCTTATGGGATACTCCAGTAACAGTAACACAGAGGGACTCTTGGGACCTGCTAGCAGAGATTATTACCTCCCACTACTGGTTTTATTTTCACCTAAAATTGTTTTCTTAAAGTTTTTTTTTAAACATATCCACCACTGTTCCCTCTCTAACCCACTTCCCATTTATCCCCAGCTGTCCTCTTCACCATTTCTAAGATAGGATAAGGCTCCAGGGTGAGTCAATGCAGTTGGCATATCCAGTTGATGTAGGACAAAGTCCCTTCCCCACTATCAAGGATGAGCAAGGAGTTCCTCTGTAGTGAATGAGCTCCTAAAATCCAGTTCATGCACCAGAAATAAATTCTCATCTCACTGAAAGAGGCCCCATAAACTGCCCATGCTCTTCAACTGTCATTCACATACAGAGGGCTTAGTTCAGTCTCATACAGATTCCCAGCTATTAATTTAGAGTCACTGAGCTCCCAAAGCTCTGGTCAGCTGTCTCTGTGGTTTTCCTTATCATTCTCTTGACCCCTATGTTTATATAATATTCCTTTCCTTTTATTGACTGAAGTGGGAACTCAGCCCAGAGCTTAGTCATAGATCTCTGCATCTGTTTCCAATAGTTGATGTATGAAGGTTCTATAATGACAATTAGGGTAAACATCAATTTGATTAATAGGAAAAGGTTAGTTCAGGTTCCCTTTCTATCATTACTTAAAATCTTAGCTGGGGTCATCCTTGTGGGTTCTTTAAATCTTTACATAACAAAATATAAAACCACATTTAAGTCACAGGTCAAGAATGTTCCCTAAAATCACATAAGTATTTAAAAGTTTTTCTTTAAACCATGCAAGTAGCTTATATTATTTAATAAAATTATCATGGAAGGACATATTTCTTTAGGTATGTTAGCTCTGAGAGTAAACCAATATAATAATAAATAATCTCATATGCAGAGAAACATAGTTGTCTTCCTTGAAATCAAATATCATTAAGTAGAGATTAACTATATTCCCTAAAGATGGAACAGTGATTGTGGAGATGGGAGAGGAGTTCTAGTGAATATAATATAGTAACACTTTTTAAAGTATCAATATTTATATATTAATATTAAACAAAATATTTTGTGAATATAAATTTGAACTCAGAAGCCAAGAGGAAAGCCAAATGCATGTAGACATTTGTGGAACCACATAGAAAAGCATTCCCACAAAAGTAAAGGTTTGACAGTATACATGTAATATGAATATTTGTTTCTAAGATAAATAACTCAGATATTAATTTAATCATAAGGAAAATGAGATACCATATAAAAAGTGGGAAATTTCAAGAATAGCTTGAGAGAATAATTTTGATTTATAATATATGCATCTTATTTTGAAAACTTAATTCTATATAAAGTAGAAATATATAAATGTGTGTATAATGAAATGCTATAATTCAAGTATTTAATCATTGACTTGAGGAATCTAACATGGCATGTCATAAAATTCAGCAATAGCTCTAGTTGCCAATCCAGAATTATAATCAGCCACCTGCAGGAAGAAAGGAAACACTTATGTAGCTATTCAGGAAGTAGGCCCAAGCATCCAGTTTTATTACCACCTCCTAGATATCTCTGGCTATTTTTTTATGTTGATTATTGAAGTAAGTTCCCTGAGAAAATACATTTATTATTGTTGTTCATATTCAAATTCATTGCTTCTGTTACAGCATATATTTAGTTGGAAAAGAAAAATTAATCAGCAACTTTGATTGAGATCTCCAAGATTACTGTAGATTTGCTTTCCATTGCTGTAATTGAGATCATTCTCCTTTCTGAATCTTATTACATGCTAAATTTCAGTGTAATCACTCCTTAAATCAGAGATAACAAGTGCTAATAAAACTGCCTGCAATGCAGGTTGTTACTTACAGTTCAGGCCTTGGCTATATTCCCCATCTCCATTGGTCCTGGCTTTAATCAAGCTGGGCTGTAGATTGGCTCAGATAAGACAGACTACTCAAGACATCAGCAGGAGATAGAAATCATGGAAATCAGCAAAATTAGGGATTATTAGATTCCTAACATTACAGCTCTGACTCTCTTGATCCTGATTCTATGCAGGAAGTAGGATCATGTTTCTGAAACTACTATTTCATCTTTCAAGATGTGACACATTCCAGTCTCAATTTGAATTGCTGTATCTTCTGCAAGGAATACATCTACTTCATGCTTTAGTATCAAACAGATGCTAGGGGAATGCTGCTCATTTCTCTCCTATGGGTGATTTACTGTGGCAATTACTGTGGAACTTTTCAGTTTTCACTAGAAGTCATTAGAATCTCTGAAGATATTAAGCAGTAACATTTGTTGACACTAACTTACCTTGCATCCAATGCTCTGAGTGGACAATAAAAAACAGCAAGATAACTTCTTTTATTATCATCTTGTTGCCCTTAAGGGACACACATGTTCAATATTCCAGTCTTATTTTGCATTGTTATTCTGAATAGCCACTATTCTTTGTTTTTTCTTACTTGTAAGTCCATTCATTTGAATGATGTCATTTCAAGCATGAGAGATGTTGAAAATCAAATATTTATATGAAGACAAAGTGGTACTACTTATTTTCCATGAAAGTAATTAATACTCCCACCTTCTTTGGTTCTGATTTTCTTTAAGTTTTTATCCCGTGCTGATATTGTGCCTGCTACATTAGTCTCTGAGCTCCAGTATATGAAAGTAAAACTGAGAGTTGAAAGTGTTGTAACTATGGAGTAATCCACCAATTCTGAATTTGTAACAATCTTTCTGTCTCTTTTTCAATATAGATCTATATGGCTTTAGGGCAGCCTTTGGATGAAGACATTAAACCTCTTAATATAGTACTCCAAAGCCTCTCAGTCTGTATAAAACGAGCCTACCTGCACATCATTGTGTTATTTATCATCTAGTAAAAGATGAAATATCTCTGATTGTCAAGTGATGTACAGATATTTGAGTATATCAATGTGTCAATGGGACTCATTTTATTTTTATATTTCCCTAGAAGAATAGGATAATTTTTTAATAGTTCTGTGACAATTCTAGGCTAAGGTTCTTGGTTAATTTACTAGCATTTACTATTATTTCAATCTGATAGATTTAAAAATAATACTTATAAATAGTTTTTCACACATCATTGAGAACAAAATGGCAACCATATATCTGAAGACTAAACTCCTTTTTTGTTTTAGGGCATGTACCTCACAAGAGTGAGTTTCGTTCTTCTGGTAACATCCAAATCAACTTTCAAGACTATGTCCTATAGTTGGTCCAAGTGTTATCTTCTAACTAGGCACAAAATAAACTTCTGCTCTATATTAACTTAAGTAGAAAGTTGAGAAATAGGTTTTCACTATTATATTGGGAAGTTTAGCTGGCATTGTAAATGGTCTGTGACTTCCATTGGGGGACTATAGAAATGTACTTGGCCAACAAGTTAGCCACATACCAGTACTAGAAAGTTAGAAAGATATCTCTGACTTTCTTTCATGGCATAATATGTGTAGTTTTCATAATACACTTCTAAATATACTTTTATTTTTTAATTGCTTTCATTTTCTATTTACTTGTATGTGTATATTTATATATGTGTGTGTGAGTTTCTGTGTGTATGTGTATTTGTATGGATGTATACATACACTTCTATGCATGTGTAGGCAACATTCACATAGTTGACAATTTCATACATGATTTCTGCATTTATTTAATGGCACACTTCCTTCTGCTTTCTAGTTCAACAACATATAGGCTCTACTAAATGTTAAAATAATAAAACTTCTCAAAATCATTTGCCATTCATATACAAATGCATGAACAACTAAACTACACCGTGTATATAATGTGGTGATTATGTGTATCCATTTTTAGCATTAGCCTTTGGAAATGAAAGGCCTATCAATGTTATTGTCCAATAGAAATGAGTTTCTTATTTCATAGTATTTGTCATTTGTCCAGAGCTTTACTGCTAAGCAAAGGAAGTTCAGAGAGTTTTCCATCTGTGTTAGTATGGCATTTTATAGTGTCATTGTGCTATACTCATTTAATTTAAATAATAATTTTATTTTTTTTTAAAAGACAAGGTTTTGCCATGTAGCCTTGTCTGTTCTAGAACTCACAATGTGGCATAGATTGGCCAAGAATTTAGTTTTGCTTGCCTCTCTCCTTTCTGAGTGCTGAAATTAAATATCTGCCTTGACCACAAAGTCCCATTTAAGATTTTTAGTGTTACATTTTTAGGTGATTTGCAACATACCCAGCATTCTGTGATTTACAGATCATGGCTATACACACTTATGTCTCTAGGTATTGTAAAGTTTATGCAACTGCTATCATTCCTCTTTTGATAATGTATATTATTAGTCAATTATTATGCTAGGACAAATGCTTTCCTTTCTGTACTGTCTATATACAAAGTAAATTGAATATTTCCAAAATTATGCAGCAGGATATCAGCTGTGAAAACACAAGGTTCATCATAAAGTAGTGTGCACATAACAGATATTTATTTTTTCAGAAATTAATGCTTTGGCTGTAAACCTTAGGAATTGTTATTTATATAATGCAATGGAGATAAATTTGTAATGTATATGATTCTTGATAATGTTTTAAATTATAGATCCTTTTTTCTTTTTTATTATGAATAAAGTCATATATTTTATTCACGTATTCCCTTGTTAAAGCTCCCTTTCCCCTCTTGCCCCTCCCAGCTACTCTCTCCTCCCCATCTCTTTATCTTCTCTCCAGCAAGGGCAAGAGATCTCAAAGTCCTAAAGTGGCTTACTTAGTTCGGCAACCACTCCAGGCAGATCTGCTTTGTTCACCCCAACATCAAGACTGGATCATGTGTTTCTCTGGAGGGAATGGACTCCAAGGTGCCAGTCCAAGGTGTTTTAGATCCCAAGATGTTTTGTGGTTGCAGTTTGCAGCTTGGGAATAATTTGCTTTTTAGTTGTATGATCTTTTTATTTATTATTTTTAAAATTCTATTCATTAGATTATAGTTAAATTACATTACTTTCTCCTGTTTGGTATATACAACTTATATACTTTCTTGTTCCCTCTCTAATCTATGGCCCCTTACTATGTAAATAGACATTTCAATCTATTATATACAAACATGTATATGCATAATATGTATGTATTTATAAACATATATGCATACATACATGTATATACACATACATATATGTATATATATTCCTAAACAATATAAATAAAATTATGTATTTCTTGATAGTTGAGAAATAGAATTTATTGTGTAACACAATTTTTCTGTAACTCAGAAAAAGAGAGGACAGCTTCAATGATTTACTTCAGAGTACTAAAAGGAGTGTTTCTGAGTAGCAAAAGGATTGGATAAGAAGCTTTTTTATCTGAAATAATTTTTAATAAAATAAATCTAATAGACTGGTAAAATAAGCAAATATACATGACTTCTGATGTTTACCTCTTAAAAATGGTCTCTGACTCTTTTTGCTTTTGTTCAGATGCATATAGCCACATTGATCCACTCTATACATACAACTACATATCTTTCTCAACCTGCATATGGTTATACATCTCTATAGACAGTTACTTCTATTTTCATATATCAACACACAAATCTTTTTATAATTATGAATAAAGTCATATTTTTATCCATGTATCCCCTTGTTTAAACTCTGTTCCCCCTCACTCTTACTTCTCCTCATCACATTATCTCCTCTATGTTCATAACAGAATTATTTGTAATAGCAGAAACCTGGAAACAACCTAGATGTCCCTCAACTGAAGAATGAATTAACAAACTGTGGTACATCTACACAATGGAGTATTACTAAGAATTAAGAAAAAAATGATATCCTAAAATTTGCAGGCAAATGGGTGGATTTGGAGAATATGCTCCTGACCAAGGTATCACTAACCCGGAAAAATAAGCAGGACATGTACTCACTTATTAGTGGACTCTAAAAAAAAATACAAAAAGCAAAACATGTCCAAGCTTCAAACCACAACCACTGAACAGCTTGGGATCTGAAACACCTTAGACTGGCACCTTGAAGCCCATTCCCTCAAGAGCAACACCTGACCCAGTCTTTATGGGGTAAGGGAAGTAGATCTGCCTGGAGTGGATGTTGAACTAACTAAAATCTTTTATATGAATTTCTCTTTTATATCTCCATTTTATACAGTTTCATGTCCCTTGCCTCCACACAGTTATGAATTTCCATATAGCTATGACTATTCATCTCATATATATATAGCTCTCTTACCACGTAACATTTCACATTGTTCTCACACATTCTCTTAACAGCTCTTTGTGTAGTCCCTATACATAGGAAGAGCCCTTTTACATGGTTTTATCCCTTATACATTAATTCACACATATATTCATTCTCTCAATTATTCACTCACCCTTTGCTCAATTACGCTTTCTCCATCCATTCTCTCACATGTGTCTCACTCTCTCTTTAGCCTTTTTTTTGTCTTTCATTCATTACACAAACACTCACATTTTGAATAGCTTCATTGCTACACTGCTGCTGCACTTATACATTGTCATTCATATTTACACATTTGTCCTTTCTTCCTACATTGCTGCTGTTGCCTCTTTTCTTTAGCCAAACACTGGATCATAATATGCTACGTTTTCAGGGCCTAATCTATTGTCTTAGCATATTAAGGCATACAGTTATTTTCTGGCTCTTCAGGTCACAAACTCTATCCAGTGTAAATGCTTATCCTTACATAAAACAATTTCTCAAACAGAGAATGATACTGAGATTCAGGTCATAACAATAACAGCAGCAGGTTGAAATAAGTGAGGGTGTGGTGAATTGTTGTATGTTTAATACAACTGGTCTGTAATATCACAGAACCTATCCAACAACAGTCAATCTAGGAGTATCATAGAGTGGTAACTGATACCTTTAATCCCAACATGAAAAAAAAAACCTGGAGTGGTGACCTATGCCTTTAACCTCATATCTTCAGAGATCCAGATCTTTCCATGTTTCTGTGAGTTCAAGTCTAACTACAAAGCAGTATTAACTCACAAATTTAATCTTAACTTGGATTTAAAACAACTGGGCAAAGAAGATATTTAAAGCAAGCATAGAAAGACAGATTCCTTCTGCAGAAGTGATAAGGAGTGAGGCTGAGGAAGCTGTAAGATTCTGATACTTCAGCTTTTTCCTAATATCTGGCTCTGAGTTTCATTTAATATGCCTAGAATTCATGCAGCCTTAGGGTATGAGCAGAAAATCAACCATTACATTGGGGTATGTCACAAAAATAGCCTGGCATTAATTTTGTGATAATACCTGGCAATTAGTCTTTGTGTATATTATGCAGGAGCAGTTTGATCTGTACGAATTTGT
Source organism: Sigmodon hispidus (assembly GCA_004025045.1). NCBI lineage: Eukaryota > Metazoa > Chordata > Mammalia > Rodentia > Cricetidae > Sigmodon > Sigmodon hispidus. The sequence goes on from PVIH01004875.1 coordinate 34,820, forward strand.
TCTGAAGTCTAAAATTAGTTGTTTTTGAGACAGAAAATACTGTTACTTTCCTGTGTCAGTAAAGAAGAATATTCTGGTATTATTTTTATAATCAGACTTGATTATCTACAACTATAAGTGTGCTCAAAGATGTAAAACACACTACCAAAGGGCTGTGGAAAGAACTCCATGGGCTGTTCGTATGAGGAAAGCATAGCAATTGCACCTAGGTAATTTGCAGACATAAAACAACTGGTATTCACAGCCATTCATGACACAGGTTTGCCTAGTGGGACCACTTCACAATTTTTTTTTAGTGGGACTCGTCAACAAACTTTGACTAGTGGGGTTTACCAACACAGAGTTACTATTGTTAGGACAATCTGAAAATTACTGGTTTTGATCTGCTGTATACTCCCATGGCCTCTGGCATTACTGAAATTTTCTGAAATATTTTTCTTTTTATATAGTTGGACTATTTGTAAGACTAATTATAGGGTAGTCAAATTTATTTTTCAAGCCTCAACTTATTTTAAATATTTATATGTATTTATGTTTGTGATCAGATTAGTGTGTGAGTATACATGTCACCGTGCTATAAGTGTTGTTGAAAAAAGAATTATGAGTGAATTGTTCTGATTTTGTTCATTAAAAGTACTTTTAACATACATATCACTGTTCCCATTTCCTCACCTTTTCCCTGTCATGCCCCAAGTACTCTCCATCCCATCCCTCCATTTGTTGTAGATAGTTTCCCATTCCCGTTTGGGCCCGGAGGTTTGTCCCTGGTCTGTGGCAGCTTTTGTCCATCAAAGAAATAAATCAGGCCCTTATGTTAACTTCATACTGTTTGGCCCATGTCTTAAGAACATTACTAGCTAGCTCTTTCATCTTAAATCAACTCATTTTTACTAATCTACCCGCCATGTGGCACAGCCCATGGCTCACCTGTATCTCTTACATGTTCCTCCTTCGGGGGTTGGATAGAGACTGACTAACTCCACCCTTCTCCTACCTGCCTGTCCTCTTATTCTCCACCCTCTTCTACGGTGCTTTACATAGGCCAAAACAGTCCTTTATTTACAGCATACAGAGAACATTTTCACTATATCCATTCTTTCTTCAGAGAGGGTAAAGACTCCAAGAACACTGTAATGTAGTATAATATATTCGGGTGAGATAGATTTAAGGTCCCCCCATATCAATGCTGAATAAGGTGTTTCTCTGTAAGAAGTTAGCTCTAAAAATCCAGTTCATGGAACAGTAATAAATTTTGACCTACTAAAAGAGGCCCCACAAACTTCCCACACCATTCAAATGTCATCCATATTCAGTACCAAGCAGATTTCCTACCAATCAATCCAGAGTGAGCTCCCAACAGCTCAGGTCAGCTGTCTCTGTTGGTTTCCTCATAAAGATCTTGATACTCTTTTTCATATACTCTCTCCTTCCTCTATTTAGTTAGACTGGGAACTCAACAGAATGCTTACCTGTGTATTTCTTTATCTTCATCAGTTGCAGTTGCTCTATAATGATGATTATAATGGACATCAATTTAATTGTAGGAAAAGTCAGTTCAGCCAGTCTCTCTAATATTGCTTTGAATCTTAGCCTGGGTTATCTTTGTGGGTTATTGTGTATTTCCCTAGCGCCATGTGTTGCTCAAACCTCAAGTGACTCATTCTACAAAGGGTCTCTTTCATTGTTCTCCCTCTCTGTTCTTTTGTCCCACTCAACCATATCTAACAATCTCAGTAGTTTTCTCTTGTCTCTTAAATGCATATTGGACCCTTTCCTGCTCCCTTGTATATTCATGGTATTTTCATATAAATAAGTTTCTAAGTAATAAATTCTAAATTCTATATTGCTGCAATTTCAGAAACAGATTTTATTGTGGTATACACTTATTCCTGAAGTTTTAGAATTAGTCTACGTTTTATATCTTTTGAATCATTGTATGACTAATTAAATGATAATCTATGCTATCTTTTAGTCCCTTAACATACCTCAAATTATTTGGTGTATTAATGTGTATATATGTGTGAATGCATGATTATAAGTGGTTTTTTGTTGTTGTTCTGTATTTTTAGTGTTTGTGTGTGTATATGTGAATGCCACATTTTTGTAAGTGGTTTGAAAACAGGACATATAATTGAAATGCTCTGATTTTGTTTTTATTTCTAAAATATTTTCCCAAGTACTATATTTCTTGTACTTCTCTGATTTAGGTATAAAATAAATTATGAAAATAATAGCAATCTACCTAGGATCTGGAAGAATATTCCCTCTCTGTCTTACGATAATGCATTCTAAAAATGTTAAGACATCTTGTCTAGAACTTTGAAACTTTTTCAATCTGATGTATCTCTTACTAATCATATAAAATGTTTTATTATTTTAGTGATCATATTGTAAAATTATTTATTATTTTAATATATTCCTTTTTATGATCTTGAGACAAGGTCTCACTTTGCTGCACATTCTTGTCTCAGATTCATATACTGAACAACTGCTTCTTTCACTTCCCAATCAAGCCTTTTTTTATTAATTGTTATTTCATGACCCTATGTATAAGAATATATGTACATTTCTAATATCATAAATCGAAAGAATATCCTACAGGCAGTTTTTGAACCCTAGCATCTATGCCTCCTTTAAATATTGGACAAAAATATTATTATCAACAACATTTATTTAAATATTTTCTTATTATAGTTTGTTTACTCTAATGATTACATAAGATATTTATTATTATCATTATTATTATTATGAACAAAGAAGTCACGCTTTCTATCTTTGTATATCCTTATTCAAGGTCCCTCCCACCACATCATAAGATATTTTAAAAATTGAAATTTACAAACATAGAAAAGTTAAAATTTGAGAAAATAATGAAATAACTTTGGACACAATATCTAATTTTTTTAGCATTTATTGATTATATTACCCCATATACTCTGTCCAGATTCATATTGATTATATTTTATGAGTGAGTATGGAAGGAGATGGGGCTGAGTGAGCAGAGGGACACAGCTTTATGTTGTAATAGGTTCTAGACTGAATGTTTCACCAGCAGTCTGGCAGTCCAGCACAAACACTAACAGTCACACAGAGCCATATATAAGCTTATCTTAATTTTCTGCTGATTGACCTAGAGCCCAGGCATATAACTTGCTAAATCTTTGATCTGAACTCAGCCTATTTTGTTCAGTCGTATGACTTGGTAACTTTTCTCAAAGAAGAATTTCAACCCCTTTCTTCTGTATCTCCTGGCAACTGCAATGTCTCTCTCATGGCTCTGGGGCATCTATCTGGCATGTCTGCTCTGTTCTGAAATTTTCCCACTCTGGTAGCTCCACCAATACTTCCTGTCTGTCTTCAGCAAATCACCTTTTTATTAAATCCTTTGCTGTAAAATTATTTAAAATATAACACTTAATCCCAATACAGCTTTACTAGTTATATGTAATTATTGTGAGCACAGGAATGCTTAGGTTAAAGATCTGAGAAGCGTTTGAGGATATAAATACCAAAACACTAGGTCATCTATATGTACTTTTGTTTATTAGTCACAAAAGTTCACTTAGACTCTTGATACAAAGAAACTGCCATGTGTTATTGTTAAAGGTCCAATATTCTGTTACAGTCATAGAAGACTAGTTGGAGTGCAAAACTTACAAATTAAATTTGTGAATTGCTAAAGAGTGCTCAGTGTTCTTGTAAAGGATCACAGCTTGGTTCCTATCATCCATATTGTAGAAATATCTCGTGAATAATTCACAAAGATACACATACCTGGAATGGAGAATGCAGAAGAAAGTCTTTTCCTGTGTTGAGTAACTGGTGGCAAATACCTCCTTGGTACACATAAAAATATCTTTTTTTAATTTTTAATTTTTTGTTGAGAATTTCTTTATTTCCATACACTTTTTTTTTATAAAGAGACTTTAACAAGGTTAGAATTTCATGCTACAGATTTGTATCAGGCTAGATTATTTCCATCAGTATAAGAAAACTAATTTTTATTCCATTTTCCTTTGGCTGGCATTGATTTTAAGAAGTCTGTTATAATATTTATTTTATTTTATTTTATTATTATGAAAAAAGATGTCACACTTTCTATCCTTGTATATCCTTATTCAAGGTCCCTTCCCCCTCCCACTACATCAGGTCATTCTCTCTTCTACACAACTTCCCCTCCCCTCCCTAGGCAGGCAGCAGACAGTCCCAAGGTCCCACTGTCCCAATATTGCTTAGTTCAGCCTCCATTCCTGGCAGATCCAGTTTGCAGATCCAGTTTTTTCCCCCAACCTTAAGACTGAGTCAGGTGTTCCTCTTGGGAGAGTGGGTTCTAAGGAGTCAGTCCAAGGTGGTTCTGATCCCAAGCTGTTCAGTGGTTGTGGTTTGCAGCTTGGGCACGCTTTGCTTTTTTCTTGTTTGTTTGTTTGTTTAGAGTCCACTAATGCGTGAGTACATCTCCTGCTTATCTTTCTGGGTCAGTGATACCTCGCTAAGGAGGATATTCTCCAAATCCATCCACTTCTCAGCAAATTTTAGGATATCATTTTTTCTTACTGCTGAGTGGTACTCCATTATGTAGATGTACCACAGTTTGTCAATCCATTCTTCAGATGAGGGACATCCAGGTTCTTGCTATTAAAAATAATGCTACTATACACATAGTTGAGCTAATACCTTTGTAATGTGACTGTGAATCTTTAGGGTATACACCCAGAAGTGGTAATGCAGATTGATTTGCAGTTTTCTGAGAAACCTCCATACTGTATTCCAAAGTGGCTGAACAAGCTTACAATCCCACCAACAATGGAGGAGTGTTCCCCTTGCTCCGCATCCTCTCCAGCATAGGCTGTCATCTGTGCCTTTTATCTTAGCCAATCAAACAGGTGTTAGGTGGTATCTCAAAGTTGTTTTGATTTGCATTTCTCTGATGACTAAAGATGAAGAGCACTTTTTCAGGTGCCTTTCAGCCATTCGTAGTTCCTCTGCTGAGAATTCCCTTTTTAGATCTGAACCCCATTTTTTGATAGTGTTATTCAAGGTTTGGGGATCTAAATTCTTGAGCTCTTTATATACCTTAGAGTTCAGTCCTCTATCACTTGTAGAGCTGGTGAAAATCTTTTCCCATTCTGTAGGCTGTCGTTTTGTCCTATTGACAGTGTCCTTGGCTTTGCAGAAGCTTCCCAGCTTCAGGAGATCCGACTTAATGATTGTTGGTCTTAGTGCCTGTGCCACTGGTGTTATATTTAGGAAGTGGTGGCCTGTGCCAATTTGTAGAAGTGTATTTCCCACTTTCTTTTCTATCAAGTTCAAAGTGGTTGGGGTTAAGTTGAGGTGTTTGATCCACTTGGATTTGAGTTTTGTGCAGGGTGACAGGCTCGGATCTATTTGCATTTTTCTACACACTTCCTTCCAGTTATGCCAACACCATTTGTTAAATATACTGTCTTTTTTCCATTGAATGTTTTGGGCCTCTTTGTCAAAAATCAGGTGTTCATAGGTTTTTGGGTTAATGTCTGGATCCTCAATTCAATTCCTTTGGTCCACAAGTCTGTTTTTATGCCAGTCCAGACTGTTTTTATTACTGTAGCTCTATAGTATAGCTTGAAGTCAGGGATGGTGATAACTCCTGGGGTTCTTTTGTTGAGAAAAATAGTTTTGGCAATCCTGGCTTTCCAGTTATTCCAAATGAAATTGAGTATTGTTCTTTCAAGGTCCGAAAAATATTGTGTTGGGATTTTGATAGGCAGTGCATTGAATCTGTAGATTGCTTTTGGTAGAATTGCCATTTTTACTATGTTGATCCTACCAATCCAGGAATATGGGAGAGCTTTCCATTTTCTGATATCCTCTTCAATTTCTTTCTTCAATGATTTAAAATTTTTGTCAAATAGGTCTGTTACTTCTTTGGTTATAGTTACTCCAAGGTATTTAATACTATTTGCAGCTATTATAAAGGGTAATGTTTCCCTTATTTCTTTTTCAGCTCTTCTATCTTTAGTGTATAGAAGGGCTATTGATTTCTTTGAGTTAATCTTGTATCCTGCTACATTGCTGAAGGTGTTCATCAGCTGTAGCAGTTCCTTGGAAGAATTTTGTGGGTCACTTAGGTATACAATCATATCATCTGTAAATAGAGATAGCTTCACTTCTTCTTTTCCAATTTGTATCTCCTTAATCTCTTTTTGTTTCCTTATTGCTTTAGCTAAAACCTCGAGAACTATATTGAACAGATAAGGGGAGAGAGGACATCCTTGTGTAGTTTCTGACTTTAGTGGGATTCCTTTGAGTTTTTCTCCATTACGTTTGTTACTGGCTGTCAGCTTCTTGTAAATCGCCTTTATCATAATTAGGTATTCTCCCTGTATTCCTGATCTCTCCAGGGCTTTAATCATAAAGGAGCTTTAGATTTTGTCAAAGGATTTTTTCCGTATCTAAGTATATGATCATGTTAATTTGTTCCTTTAGTTTGTTTATATGATTGATAACATTTACAATTTTTCATATGATAAACCAGCCCTGCATTTCTGGCATGAAGCCAACTTGGTCATGGTGGATGATATCTTTTATGCGTTTTTGTATATGGTTTGCCAAAATTTTTTTGAGAATTTTCACATCAATATTCATGAGAGAAATTGGTCTGTAATTCTCCTTCTTTGTTGTGTCTTTGAGTGGCTTGGGTTTTAGGGTAATTGTGGCCTCATAAAAGGAATTTGGCAATATTCTTTCAGTTTCTACTGTGTGAAATAGTTTGAAGAGTAATGGTAGTAATTCTTCTTTGAATGTCTGGTAGAGTTCGGCACTGAAACCATCTGGACCAGGGCTTTTATTTTTGGTGAGGTTTTTAATGACAGCTTCAATTTCCTTAAGGGTTATAGGCCTGTTTAGGTAATTAATCTGATCTTCATTTAATTTTGGTAGATGTTGCCTGTCCAGAAAGCTGTCCATTTCTTCTAGGATTTCCATTTTTGTGGAATATAGATTTTTAAAATATGATCTGATAATTCTCTGTATTTCCTGGGGGTCTGTTGCTATGTCCCCCTTTTTGTTTCTGATTTTGTTGATTTGAACACTCTCTCTGTTTTTTGATTAGTTTGCATAAGGGCTTATCTATCTTGTTAACTTTCTCAATGAACCAACTCTCAGTTTCATTGATTCTTTGTATTGTTCTTTTTGTTTCAATTGTATTGATTTCAGCTCTAAGTTTGATTCTTTCCTGCCATCTACTTCTTCTAGGTGAGTTTGCTTCTAATTGTTCTAAGGCTTTCAGCTGAGCTGTTATGTCTCTAGTGTGGAATTTCTCTAGGTTTTTCATATAGGTACCTAGCATTATGAATTTTCCTCCTAAGACAGCTTTCATTGTGTCCCACAAGTTTGGATATGTTGTAGATTCATTTTCATTGAATTTTAGGAAGCCTTTGATTTTTTTCTTAATGTCTTCCTTGACCCAGAGATGGTTCAGCTGAGTGATGTTTAGTTTCCTTGAGTTGGTAGGCTTTCTTTGGGTTTTGATGTTGTTGAACTCTAACTTTAGGCCCTGGTGGACCGATATTTTACAAGGGATTATTTCCATTGTTTGTATCTGTTGATATTTGCTTTATGACCAATTATGTGGTCCATTTTGGAGAAAGTTCCATCAGGAGCTGCGAAATATGTATGTTCCTTTGCCTTTGGGTAGAAGGTTCTGTAGACATCTATTAAATCCATTTGCATCATAACCTCTTTTAGACTCCTTATTTCTCTGTTGAGACTCTGTCTGGTTGATCTATCCAGGGTTGAACATGGGGTATTGAAGTCTCCCACTATTACGGTGTAAGAATTGATGTGGGATTCGAGCTTTAGCAGTATTTCTTTTACATAAGTAGGTGGCCTTATATTAGGGGCATACATATTTAAGATTGAAATCTCCTCCTGACCAATTTTTCCTGTGATGAATAAGTAGTGACCATCTTGGTCCCTTTTAATTGCTTTTAGCTTAAAATCTACTTTGTTAGATATTAGTATTGCAACCCCTGCTTGTTTCTTAGGACCATTTGACTGGAAAATCTTTTCCCAAACCTTTATTCTAAGCCTGTGTCTGTCTTTGCAGTTGAGGTGTGTTTCTTGTAGGCAACAGTAGGATGACTTCTTTTGCTGTATCCATCTTGTTAGTGTTTGACATTTTATAGGAGATTTGAGACCATTGATATTAAGGGAAATTAATGACCATTGATTCATATTTCCTGATATTTTAGGTGGCAACTTGTTTGTATTTCCTTTCTCTGGACTATTCTTCTGTGGAATTATTGATTGTTTGTGATTTTGCGGGTGTATCTGGGGTCCTTTGGTTGAAGTTTTCTTTCTAATACTCTCTGTAGTGCTGGATTGGTAGATAGATATTCTTTCAGTCTGACTTTGTCCTTAAATACCTTGTTTACTCCATCTATGGTGATTGATAATTTTGCAGGGTATAGTATTCTAGTTTGGCATCCATGCTGTTTTAGTGTCTGTATAACTTCGGACCAAGCCCTTCTAGCTTTCATCGTTTCCATTGAATAGTCAGGTGTTATTCTGATGGGTCTGCCTTTATATGTGAGTTGGCCCTTTTCTTTTGCAGCTCTTAAAATTTTTTCTTTGTTCTGTATGTTTTGTGTCTTGATTATAATGTGGCACGCTGACTTTTTTTTGAGATCATATCTATTTGGTGTTCCGTAAGCTTCTTGTATCTCTATAGGCATTTCCTTCTTCAGGTTAGGAAAGTTTTCTTCTATGATTTTATGGAAAACATTATCTGTTCCTTTGAGCTGGTATTCTTCTCCTTTTTCTATTCCTATTATTCTCAAATTAGGTCTTTTCATGGTATCCCAGATTTCCTGAACATTTTGAGATATGGCTTTTTTAGTTTTACTATTTTCTTTGCCTGATATATCTATTTGAGCTACTGAGTCTTCCACTTCAGAGATTCTATCTTCCATCTCTTAAACTCTGTTTGTTATGCTTGTATCTGTGGTTCCAGCTTTTTTCTTCAGATTTTCTATATCCATCTTTGCCTCATTTTGTGCCTTTTTTATTGCTTCCATTTCAGCTTTTATTTCAGCTTTTAGTTCCTGGCATGTTTCTTTCATAGTTTTGTTCATCTCTTCCAATATTTTGTTTGAATTTTCTTCGGCAAATCTGTGTTTTATTAAACCTATAGGCAGAAAAGTTATTTAAAATGACAGCAAACATAAAATACTCCTACTACAAGGAATATTATTCATGGGTCTATTGATGGGTCTAAATTATTTGATAATTTTTCACAAGGCAAATAGAATGAAAAAAATGTCTCACATCTGTAGAATTTTTTTTCTTATTTTCTGTTTGAGAGATTTAAATTTTGCCCATACTTTGTTGTAATTTTTTAATATAGACATGAAAAAGTTAATAAAAGTATTTTTTAATCCACAAGGAGGTGGAGAAGGAAATAATTAGAATTGGGATTTTCTATTCCCTTACAACATTTGTTTTACTTCTGGGAACATATGGCTAACCTGATAGCAAGGGTATTACTGCTGAACAATTTTGCACTCCTACTATCAATGGAGTAGTGCTCCCTTTGTTCCACAACCTCTCAAAGATAGGCTATCATCTATGTCTTTTATCTTAGCCAATTCGATAGGTATAAGGTGGTATCTCAAAATTGTTTTGATGTAAATTTCTCTGATGGCTAAAGATGTTGAACACTTTTTCAAGTGCCTTTCAGGTATTCGTAATTCTTCTGTGGAGAATTTCCTTTTTAGTCCTGAACCCCATTTTTAGATTGGATTATTCAAAGTTTAGGGCTCTAGTTTCTTGAGTTCTTTGTATATTTTAGAGATCAGTCTTCTATCTCTTGTAGTGTTGGTGAAAAGCTTTTCCCATTCTATAGGCTGTCACTTTGTCCTATTAACAGTGTTCTTGGCTTTATAGAAGCATCTCAGTTTCAGGAGGTCCCACTTATTGATTGTTGTTCTTAGTGTCTGTGAACACTGTTGTTATATTTAGGAAGTGGTCACATGTGCCAATGCATTGGAGGGTATTTCCCACTTTTCTATTCTATCAAGTTCAGTGTGGCTGGATTTATGTTGAGGTCTTTGATCTGCTTGAATTTGAGTTTTGTGTAGGGTGATAGGTTTGGTTACTTTACATAAGGGTTTATTTATCATGTTGACGTCCTCAAAGAACTAACTCTTTGATTCATTGATTCTTTGTATTGTTCTTATTGTTTTAATTGTATGATTTTAGCTCTTATTTTGATTATTTCCTGACATCTACTCCTCCTAGGTTAGTTTGCTTTCAATTGTTTCTAAGGCTTTCAGCTGTGCTGCTAGTTCTCTAGTGTGAGATTTCTTTAGGCTTTTCATACAGGCATCTAGTGCTATGAATTTTCCTATTAAGGCTGCTTTCATTGTGTACCACAAGTTGGTGTACATTGTGGATTCATTTTCATTAAATTCTAGGAATACTTTCATTTCTTTCTTAATTTTTTCTTGACCCTGAGGTGGTTCAGCTGAGTGAAGTTTACTTTCCATGAGTTGGTAGGCTTTCAGTGATTTTTTTGATGATGTTGAACTCTTACTTTAGGCCCCAGTGGTCCAATATGATACAAAGGCTTATTTCCATTAATTGGTATATGTTGATATTTGCTTTATGACCAATTATGTGGTCAATTTTAGAGAAAATCCCATGAGGAGCTGATAAATATGTGTATTCTTTTGTATTTGGGTAGAAGCTTCTGTAAATATATATTAAATCCATTTGTGTCATAACCTCTGTTAGACTCCTTATTTCTCTGTTGAGTCTCTGTCTGGTTGACCTATCCAGGGGTGAAAATGGGGTATGGAAATCTCCCACTATTAGGGTATGAGAATTGATGTGGGGTTTGAGTTTTAGCAGTTTTTCTTTTACATAGGTAGGTGTCCTTATATTAGGAGCATAAATATTCAAGATTGAAATCTCCTCTTGACCAATTTTTTGTGATGAATAAGTAACGACCATCTTGATCCCTTTTTATGCTTTTAGCCTAAAGTCTACTTTGTTAGATATTAGTATGGCAACCCCATCTTGTTTCTTAGGATCATTTGATTGGAAAATCATTTCCCAACTCTTTACTCTGAGCCTATGTTGGCCTTTGTGGTTGAGGTATATTTCTTGTATGCAGTATTAGGATGGCTTCTGTTTTTGTATCCATCTTGTTAGTGTGTGTGTGTGTGTGTTTTTTTTATAGAATTGAGTCAATTGTTTTTAAGAGATATAACTGACTACTGCTTGATATTTCCTGCTATTTCTGGTGGTAACTTGTATGTATTTCTTTCTCTGTGCTATTCTTCTGTGTGATAATTGATTGTTTTTGTTTTCTTGGGTGTATCTGGAATCTTTATGTTGGACTTTTTTCTCTAATGTATTCTGGATGGCCCAACTTATAGATAGGAATCATTTCAGTCTGAATTTATCATGAAATATGTTGTTTACTCCATCTATGGTGATTGATAATTGTACTTGGTATAGTAGTCTAGGTTGCAGCCATGCTCTTTTAGTGTCTGCATAACTTCTGACCAAGCCCTTCATGCTTTCATTGTTTCCATTGAGTAGTCATGTGTTATTCTGATGGGTCTCCCTTTATTGGTAAGTTGGCCCTTTTCTTTTGCAGCTCTTAAAAGTTTTTCTTTGTTCTGTATGTTTTTTGGCTGGATTATTATGTGGCACTCTGACTTTTTGGGGGTCATATCTGTTTGGTGTTCTATAACCTTCTTGTATCTTTATAAGCATTTCCTTCTTTAAGCTATTTAAGTTTTCTTCCATGATTTTATTGAAAACATTATTTGTGCCTTTGAGCTGTTACTCTTCTCCTTATATTCCTATTATTCTCAAGTTAGGTCTTTTAATGGTGTCCCAGATTTCCTGAACATTTTGTGTTATGGCTTTTTTGGTTTTAGTAATTTTGGTTGACTGATGTGTTTATGCTAGTGAGTCTTCCACTACAGAGATTCTCTCTTCCATTTCTTGGATTCTGCTGGTTATGCTTGTATCTGTAATTCCAATTTTTTTCAGGTTTTCTATTTTCATATTTGCCTCATATTGTGCCTTTTTTATTGCTTTTATTTCAGTTTTTAGTTCCTGGAATGTATCTTTCATTTTTTGGTTTACCTTTTCTTGGTTTTCTTTCAAGAATTTGTGTATCTCTTCCAATTTTTTATTTGTATTTTCTTCTATTCCTTTAAGGGGATTTTTTATATCTTCTTTGATGTCTTCAATAGTCTTCATAAAGCTGTTTTTGGTGTTGTTTTCTTCTGATTTCTCTTCATTGCTCTGTTCAGGTCCTGTAGTTGTAGAACCACCACTTTCTTCTGGAGTTGCCTTGTTGGTCTTTATATTATTATATGTATTTTTGCACTGGCGTCTGCCCATGGCTTCAGTGGTTCATGATTAGGCTGCTCCTATTCAGTTATGGCAAGAGGTCTTGTGTGTCTCCTGTCTGCTCTGAGCAAGTGGTCTGTTTGATCTCTGACTCTGCTCTGGACAGCCATCTGAATTTTAAAGCCTCTGTCCTTATCTGATGATTCAGTTTGACCTGGAGGCAGGGCTGGCCATGCAATGTCCCCTTTTTAGATGTGGCTGGATGAGCCCCTCACAGCCAAACCCTAGTCCAGTCTGCTAAGGAGAGTCTAGATCAGGCTCTAGAGATTGACCCTAGTCCCTAAAGGCAACTTTCTGGAAGGGCAGGATGGGAGATCAGGTGCTGGACCTGCTCACATTTGGACATGGTCTGAATTTCAAAGTCCTCAGTCCTTCTCTGCTGATGCAGTTGGAGGCAGAGCCAGTTGTGCATGGACCCCTCTTTTAAATGTGGCTGGATGAACCCCCCACAGCCAAACCCTAGTCCTGTCTGCTAATTAGAGTCTGGATCAGGCTCTGCAGATTGATCCTGGCACAGAAAGGCAACTTTCCAGATGGGCGGGACTGGGGATCAGATGCTGGATCCTCTGTAATTACCTTTCATTGTTGTGTCTTTGGGTGGCTTGGATATTAGGGTAATTGTGGCCTCATAAAAGGAATTTGGCAATATTCCTTCAGTTTCTACTGTGTGAAATAGTTTGAGGTGTAATGATACCAATTCTTCCTTGAATGTCTGGTAGAATTCTATACTGAAACCATCTGGACGTAGGCATTTTTAATTGGGAGGACTTCAAAGACAGTGTCAATTTCCTTTAGAGTTATAAATCTGTTCATGTAATTAATCTGGTCTTAGAGTTGGTTCTTTGAGAAAGTAAACAAGATAGACATGCCCTTTTCCATAGTATTCAAAAAGCAGAGAGAGAGAGTATCCAAATCAACAAAATCAGAAATGAAAATGCGGGCATAACAACAGACCCCCTGGAAATCTAGAGAATTATCAGGTTATATTTTGAAAATCTATATTCCATAAAAATGGAAATCATAGAAGAAATGGACAGCTTTTTGGTCAAATAAAAATTTTCAATCTGTACTAAAGTTATTCCTTGAAATGGCCAAAGATAATTTAACAGCAAAAATCTGTGAGATCCACAATCTATATATAGTATGAAAACATGTCAATACATAATTTTATAAAATTCCTTTTGCATCTAAAAACACAGGGTTCATTTGGAAGATAAGCAAAAAAATTTGTAACTATCAATGAATCAGTATACATTGTGTTAGCTTGTATGTGTTAGGAATGACAGAAAATTTATACCCACAACATCTCACTAACATTATTTCATAAACAATCTGAAAAAAGTCAAGAGCATTTGACATACTCAAGCAGTTCTACATATTCAAAGATTTTTAAAAATCATGCATTATTTTAAAACCCACTCCCCCTAGAGGAACATCCGATTCATTCTTGAGGGAGGGGAGAAAACAGGATCTGCCAGGAGTGGAGAATGAACTAAGCAATATTAGGGCAGTGGGACCATGGGACTGCCTGCAGCCTGCAGGGATGGGATGTTGATTTGTGGAGAAGAAAGAATGACCTGATGTGGTGGGAGGGGGTAGGGACCTTGAATAAGGATATACAAGGTTAGAAAATATGACTTCTTTGTTCATAATAATAATAAAAAATAAATAAAACTTTGGTGTAAATATGACCAAAGAAGTAACAGATCTGTTTGACAAAAAAATTTGAATTACTGAAGAAAGAAAATGGAAATACTTCCAATGTTCCTGGATAGGTAGGATCAACATACACTGTTCTAGCTTTCTTGTTTTTTCAAATGAAACTGAGTATTGTTCTTTCAAGGTCTGTAAAAAATTGTGTTGGGATTTTGATGGGAAGTGTATTGAGTCTGTAGACTGCTTTTGGTAAGATTGCCATTTTCACTATATTGATTCTATCTATCCAGGAACATGGGAGTCTGTTGCATTTCCTGATATCTTCTTTAATTTCTTTCTTTAATGATACAGATCTATTAGTTCTTTGGTTATAGTTACACCAAGGTTTTAATGCTATTTTCAGCTATTAAAATAGCTGATATATGTTTACCTTATTTCTTTTCCAGATTGTTTGTTTTTAGTGTATAGGAGGGCTATTCATTTATTTTTTTTATTTATCATATTTCCTGCTACATTGCTGAAGGTGTTTATCAGCTGTAAAAGTTCCCTGGTAGAATTCTGTGGGTCACTTATGTATGCAATCTTATCATCTGCAAATAAAGATAGTTTCACTTCTTGTTTTCTAATTTTTACCCCCTTAATCTCTTTCATTCTTTTATTGCTTTAGCTAAAAGTTGGATAACTATATTAAATAATAAGGGAAGAGTGGACATCCTTTTCTAGTTCCTGATATTAGTGAAATTACATTGAGTTTTTCTCCAATGTTTGATGTTGGCTGTTGGCTTCCTGTAAATTACCTTTATTATATTTAGATGATTTCCCTGTATTGCTGATCTCTCCAGGACTTTGTCAATGGCTTTATTAACAACTAAGGAGATGATGATGTGGTTTTTCCCCTTCAATTTGTTTATGTGATGATGACATTATAGTTTTTTGTATGTTGAACCATCCCTGCTTTTCTGGGATGAAGTCTACTTGTTCATGGTGAATTTTGCTGAGTATTTTTGCATCAGTGTCTATGGGGGAGATTGGTCTGCAGTACGCTCTCCTAGTTTCATCTTTGAGTTGCGTGGGTATCAGTGTAATTGTGGACTCATATAAACTGTTTCACAGCTTTCCTTCAGTTTTTCCTGTATGGAACAGCTTGTTGAGAATTCGTATTAGTTTTGAATAGCTGGTAGAATTTTGCAGTAAAACCATCTGGTCCTGAGCTTTTTTATTTAGGAGACTTTTAATAACAGTTTCAATTTCACTTGATGTTATATGTCTGTTTAGGTCTTTAATCTGTTCTTGATTTAATTTTGGTAATTGGTACTTGTCCTGAAAACTGTCAATTTCTTTTAGATTTTCAATTTTAGTAGCATATAGATTTTCAAAGTATGACTAGATAATTCTTTGGATTTCCTAGGTGTCTGTTGTTATATTTCCATTTTCATTTCTGTTTCTATTATTTTGAGTGCTCTTTGTCTTATGGTTAGTTTGGATAAGGATTTTTCTCTCTTGTTCACTTTTTTAAGAGAACTAAATTTTTAATTTATTGATTCTTTGTACTGTTCTCTTTGTTTCTATTGTACTTATTTCAGCCCTTAGTTTTATTATTTTCTGCCATCTACTCCTTCTAGATGAGTTTCCTTCCAATTGTTCTAAAGACTTCAACTTCATTGTTAGGTCTATTGCATGATATTTCTCTTAGTTTTTTAATATAGACATCTAGTGTAGTGTGATAAATTTTTCTCTTAACACTGCCTTCATTGTGTCCCATAAGTTTGGGTATGTTGTGGATTCATTTTCATTAAGTATTTGGAAACATTGATTTTCTTTCTTAATTTCTTCTCTGAACCAGCAGTGGTTCAATATAGAGATGTTCAGTATCTATGAGTTTGTAGGCTATATGTGATTTTTTTTGTTTAATTCTAACTTTAGTCCATGATATTTTGATATGATATCAGAATACATTTGTTTGTATATATTGATATTTGCTTTATGACCAAGTATGTGATCAATTTTAGGAAAATGTTCAATGGAGATCTTAGAAATATATATATTCTATTCTTCAATAGAAGCATCTATAAAATCTATTAAATCCATTTGCATCATAATACTTGTTAGTTCTCCAATTTCTCTGTTGAGTCTTTTTTGAGTAGACCTATCCAATGGTGAGAGTGGAATATTGAAATATCCCACTATTAGCATGTGACATTTTATGTGGGATTTAAGCTTTACTAGTATTTCTTTTACATATGTAGTTGCCCTTATATTAGGAGCACAAATATTCAGGATTGAGCTCTCATCTTGACTAATTTTTCCTCAAATGAATAAGTAATATTCATCCTGGTCCTTTTTTATTGATTTTAGTTTGAAGTCTACTTTGTTAAAAATTAGGATAGGCTGCCCAGGAAAGTTGTGTTCCAGAACCACGTTCAGTCTAATGTGAGAGTCTCCACACACTACTTAGCAGAAAGGAATAGAGTTAGGCTGTGAGGGGCTCCTCCAGCTGAACCTAAAAGAAGGAGCATCACACGGTAACTCCACGCTAAACTGAAATAGCAGAGAAGGGCTGAGGACTTGAAATTCAGACCCCTGCTCAGAGCAGAGTCAGAGATTGAGCAGACCTGCTCAGAGGCAACAGGAGACATACAAGCCTTCTTGCCACAACTGACCAGAAGCCATCTAATCATGAACCACTGAAGCTGTGGACAGACACCAGTGCAAAAATATGAATAATAATATAAAGAGCAACAAGGTAACTCCAGAAGAAATTTGTGGTACAACAACAAGACCTGAACAGAGCAATGAAGAAGAAGAAGAGGGAAGCAACACCAAAAATACCTTTATGAAGATCATTGAAGCCCTCAAAAAGATATAAAAAATTCTCTTAAAGAAATAGAAAAATACAAACAAAAAATTGGAAGAGATAAATAATTTTGAAAGAAAACCAAGAAAAGGTAAACTAAAAAATGGAAGAAACATTCCAGGAACTATAAACTTAAATAGAAGCAATTTAAAAAGGCACAAAATGAGGCAGAGATGGAAATAGAAAATGTGAAGAAAAAAGCTGGAACCACAGATACAAGCATTACCAACAGAATCCAAGAGATGGAAGAAAGAATCTCTGAAGTGGAAGACTCAGTAGCTGAAATAGATATATCAGTCAAAGAAAATACTAAAACTAAAAAAAAAAAAAGCTATAACACAAAATGTTCAAGAAATCTTCGATACCATGAAAAGACCTAACTTGAGAATATTAGGAATAGAAGAAGGAGAAGAATACCAGCACAAAGACACAGATAATGTATTTAATAAAATCATAGAAGAAAACTTTCCTAATTAGAAGAAGGAAATGCCTATAAAGAAACAAAAAGCTTACAGAACACTGAATAACTATGAACCCCAGAAAACTCAGGGCACCACAAAAAAATCAAGCCATAATACATGGAGAACAAAGAAAAAATTTTAAGAGCTGCAAAAGAAAAGGGTCAACTTACCTATAAAGGCAGACCCATCAGAATAACAATGAAACAATGAAACAATGAAACAATGAAAGCTAGAAAGGCTTGATCAGAAGTTATAAAGGCTCTAAAGATCATGGCTGCCAAACTACAACACTATACCCTGCAAAATTATCAATCACCATTGTAAAGATTTCCAAAGTTTGAATTCACCTGGAATGAAACAGTGTCAACCATGCCCCTGGGTGTGGCAAAGCAAACATAGGCCCACCCACCCTTTTAAAGAAAGGGCTCACACAAATCCCCTCCTTCTTCTCTCTCTGCTCCCTTCTGCCCCTATCTCTGTCTGCTGCTTTAATAAACTCCAGTGTGGTAATCCTGGTGTTGAAATTCCTTTCAAGCAACACAAGCAAAAAACTAACAACCATGGAGTCAATAAGATATTTCATGACAAAGTCACCTGAAACAATACCTATCTACCCATCCAACACTACAGAAAGCATCAGAGGAAAAAGTCCAAACTAAGGATCCCAGATACACCCATGAAACCACAAATAATCAATGATCCCACAGGAGAATACCCCAGAGAAAGGAAATACAAACCAGTTACCACCAAAAATAGCAAGAAAATTCAATCACTGGTCACTAATATCCCTTAAAATCAGTGGAATCAACTCACATATAAAAAGACGCACACTAACAAGATGGATAGAAAACCAGAAGCCATCCTTCTGTTGCCTACAAAAAAAACCAAACCTCTAAAATTCACAGGCAAATGGATGGATTTGGAGAATATGCTCCTGAGTGAGGTCTCATAAACCCAGAAGGATAAGCAGGGGATGTACTCACTCATTAGTGGACTTTAAGCAAAACATTCTGTTTTTCTGTGGGCATTAGCTGTGACCTATTATGTTTTCTTTACCTGTAGCTGAGTCTATCCTGGCTTGAGGAGCTTTAGATTTTATTTTTTGTTTCATATATTTTAGAGAAAAGAGAAGTTTATTGCTGTATTGGTTTTCTTATCTATTCTGAATGTTTTGCTTTTTTATATAAAGTTTGGTATTGATAAAAAAAAGACACAACAAAGAAGAAGAATTACAGACCAATTTCTCTCATGAATATTGATGCAAAAATTCTCAACAAAATTTTGGCAAACCATATACAACAATGTATAAAAGATATCATCCACCATTACCAAATAGGCTTCATGCCAGAAATGCAGGGCTGGATTAACATATGAAAAACTATAAATGTTATCAAACATATAAACAAACAAAAGGAACAAAATCACGTGATCATATCCTTAGATGCGGAAAAAGCCTTTGACAAAATCCAATACTCCTTTATAATTAAAGCCCTGGAGATATCAGGAATACAGGGAGAATACCTAAATATAATAAAGGCGATTTACAAGAAGCTGACAGCCAGTATCAAACCTAATGGAGAAAAACTCAAAGAAATTCCACGAAAGTCAGGAACTACACAAGGATGTCCTCTCTCCCCTTATCTGTTCAATATATTTCTCGAAGTTTTAGCTAAAGCAATAAGGGAACAAAAAGAGATTAAGGAGATACATATTGGAAAAGAAGAAGTGAAGCTATCTCTATTTACAGATGATATGATTGTATACATAAGTGACCCACAAAATTCTTCCAAGGAATGGCTGCAGCTGATAAACAGCTTCGGCAATGTAGCAGGATAAAAGATTAACTCAAGAAAATCAGTAGCCCTTCTATAACTAAAGATAGAAGAGCTGAAAAAGAAATAAGGGAAACATTACCCTTCATAATAGCTGCAAATAGTATTAAATACCTTGGAGTAACTTTAAACCAAAGAAGTAACAGACTATTTGACAAAAATTTTAAATCACTGAAGAAAGAAATCAAAGAGGATATCAGAAAATGGAAAGCTCTCCCAAGTTCCCTAATTACTAGGATCAACTTAGTAAAAATGGCAATTCTAGCAAAGGCAATCTACAGATTAAATGCACTGCCCATCAAAATCCCAACACAATATTTTTTGGACATTGAAAGAACAATAACCAATTTCATTTGGGAATAACAGGAAAGCCAGGATTGTCAAAACAATTTTACTCGACAAAAGAACCTCAGGAGGTATCACCACCTCTGACTTCAAGCTATACTATAGAGCTATAGTAATAAAAACAGCCTGGTACTAGCATAAAAACAGACTTGTAGACCAATGGAATAGAATTGAAGATCCAGACATTAACTCAAAATTCTATGAACACCTGATCTTTGACAAAGAGGCCCAAAACATTCAATGGAAAAAAGATAGGATATTTAACAAATGGTGTTGGAATAGCTGGATGGAAGTGTGTAGAAAAATGCAAATAGATCTGAGCCTGTCACCCTGCACAAAACTAAAATTGAAGTGGATCAAAGACCTGAACTTAAACCAAGCCACTGTGAACTTGATAGAAAAGAAAGTGGGAAATGCACTTCTACCAATTGGCACAGGTGACCACTTCCTAAATATAACACCAGTGGCACAGACACTAAGACCAACAATCAGTAAGTGGGATTTCCTGAAGCTAGGAAGATTCTGCAATGCCAAGGACACTGTCAATAGGACAAAACGACAGCCTACAGAATGGGAAAAGATTTTCACCAGCTCTACAAGTGATAGAGGACTGATCTCTAAGATATATAAAGAGCTCAAAGATCTAGATCACAAAACCTTGAATAACCCAATCAAAAATTGGGATATAGATCTAAAAAAGGAGTTCTCAGCAGAGGAACTACGAATGGCTGAAAGGCAC
Organism: Sigmodon hispidus; assembly: GCA_004025045.1. Lineage (NCBI taxonomy): Eukaryota > Metazoa > Chordata > Mammalia > Rodentia > Cricetidae > Sigmodon > Sigmodon hispidus. The sequence goes on from PVIH01004875.1 coordinate 55,118, forward strand.
CTGAAAAAGTGCTCTTCATCTTTAGCCATTAGAGAAATGCAAATCAAAACAACTTTGAGATACCACCTAACACCTGTTAGATTGGCTAAGATAAAAGGCACAGATGACAGCCTATGTTGGAGAGGATGTGGAGCAAGGGGAACACTCTTCCATTGTTGGTGGGAGTGTAAGCTTGTTCAGCCACTTTGGAAAGCAATATGGTGGTTACTCAGAAAATTGAGAATCAATCTCCCCAAGGACCCAGCAATACCACTTCTGGGTATATACCCTAAAGATGCACATTTACACTCCAAACGTATTAGCTCAACTATTGTTCATAGCAGCAATATTTTAATAGCAAGAACCTGGAAACAACCTTGAAGTCCCTCAACTGAAGAATGGATTAACAAACTGTGGTACATCAACACAGTGGAATACTACTCAGCAGTAAGAAAAAAATGATATCCTAAAATTTGCAGACAAATGGAAGGATTTGGAGAATATCGTCCTGAGCGAGGTATCACAAACTCAGAAAGATAAGCAGGGGATGTACTCACTCATTAGTGGTCTCTGAACAATCAAAGAAGAAAAAAAGCCAAACATGCCCAAGTGGCAAACCACAACCACTGAACAGCTTGGGATCAGAAACACCCTGGACTGACCCTTTGGACTCCTCTCCAACTATAGAAACACCTCACTCACTCTTGAGGGAGGGGGGACTAAACTGGATTTGGCCAGGAGTGGAGACTAATCCAAGCATTATTGGGTCAGTGAGACCATAGGTCTTTCTGCTCCCTGCCCAGGGAGTTGATGGGGAGTTGTGGAGAAGAAAAATGACCTGATGTGGTGGGAGGGAAAAGGGACCTTGAATAAGGATATACAGGGATGGAAAAAAATTCAGAGGGAAAGCTGAACACAAAGTAAATATATGTGTAGCGATCTTATTTGCATTATCACCCTTGATAAGTCATGCTTATGATTTTTATCTTCTTTATTGTTATTGTTAACTTTTCAGCATTTTAAATTCATTTTACTGTTTTTTTTGATAAATACAAAATAAATAAAGAAGAAAAAAAACCAGATTTTCCAAAGGTAAAGAGGTAGTATGGGTGGGTCTACCAGGCTGAGAAAATCCTGAGTACAGGAAGAACAGAAACAAATGCCAAAGAGCTGCCAGAGAGAGAGTTGCCACAGATCGAACATGGAAATTGCAGCAGACACAGAAAAAAGAAGCTGAAATGCTGCTCTGAAAAAAGGTGGCTGAACAAAATGGGTTGAGCTCAGTTAAAGGAGCTAGCAAGTTATATGCCTGAGCCCTAGGTCAATCATTTTAAAAATAATATAAGCCTGTGTGTAATTATTTGAGGCTGAGTGGGGTTGAGAGTGGAACAAACATTAATCCAAGCCCAGAAAGTTCGGGCAAGAACCATTTAATACATATCCTAATCACTGATTTAAGTAAATGCCTGGGTATATGTTAGCTAAAATTTTAGGAACACAAAAATTAAATATTATTTTTGAGTTCCAAAAAATGTATGATCCCAGATATGTCTGCAATGTGTTTCCATCTAGCCATTGGTCAATATTGCTGTTCGTGTCATCATTATCTCCTTTTGCTATTCATTTGATCTTTGGAAATATATAAGAAAAATGTAGTTTTTGATTTATATAATCTTATTCCTAATACATGGCAGAATATAAGTCATTAATTATATAACATATGTATAGAATATAATTATGGAAGTTGCCTCTGACTTAGAAATTGTCACAGAGTCAACTCAATTTTTCTTTGAAGAGTAAAATGCTATGCTCATTTTAATTGAAGAGTGAATCATTTTAGTATATAGTTTAAATACTCATGCACTTTTTTCTGTATACTTTTATTATTATTATTATTATTATTATTATTATTATTTATGAACAAAGAAGTCACATTTTCTATCCCTGTAAATCCTTATTCAAGGTCCCTTCCCCCTCCCACCACATCAGGTCATTTTTTCTTCTCCACAACTCCCCATCCCCTCCCTGGGCAGGCAGCAGACAGTCCCATGGTCCCACTGACCCAATATTGCTTAGTTCAGTCTTTACTCCTGGCAGATCCAGTTTTGTGCCCCCTCCCTCAAGAGTGAGCAGGTGTTTCTCTAGGTGGAGTGGGATCCGAAGAGTCAGTCCAGGGTGTTTCTGATCCCAAGCTGTTCAGTGGTTGTGGTTTGCAGCTTGGGCATACTTGGCTTTTTGCTTGTTTGTTTGTTTAGAGACCACTAATGAGTGAGTACAAGCCTTGCTTATCTTTCTGATTTTGTGATACCTCACTCAGGAGGATATTCTCCAAGTCAATCCATTTGCCTGCAAATTTTAGGATATCATTTTTTCTTACTGCTGAGTAGTATTTCATTGTGTAGATGTACCACAGTTTGTTAATCCATTCTTCAGTTGAGGGACATATAGGTAGTTTCCAGGTTCTTGCTATTACAAATAATGCTACTATGAACATAGTTGAGCTAATACCTTTGGAGTGTGACTGTGCATCTTTATGGTATACACCCAGAATTGATATTGTTTGGTCTTTGGGGAGATTGATTCTCAATTTTCTGAGAAACTGCCATATTGCATTCCAAAGTGACTGAACAAGCTTACACTCCCACCAAAAATGGAGTAGTGTTCCCCTTGATCCACATGCTCTCCAACATAGGCTGTCATCTGTGCCTTTTATCTTAGCCAATCTAACAGGTGTTAGGTGGTATCTCACAGTTGTTTTGATTTGCGTTTCTCTGATGGCTAAAGATGATGAGCACTTTTTTCAGGTGCCTTCCAGCCATTCGTAATTCTTTTGCTGATAATTCCCTTTTTAGATCTGAACCCCATTTTTTGATTGGGTTATTCAAGGTTTTGGGCTCTAGATTCTTGAGCTCTTTATATATCTTAGAGATCAGTCCTCTATCACTTGTAGGGTTGGTGAAAATCTATTCCCATTCTGTAGGCTGTCGTTTTGTCCTATTGACAGTGTCCTTGGCTTTACAGAAGCTTCTTAGCTTCAGGACATCCCACTTATTGATTTTTGGTGTTAGTGTCTGTGCCACTGGTGTTATATTTAGGAAGTGGTCACCTGTGCCAGTTTGTAGAAGTGTATTTCCCACTTCTGAATTCAGAAATAAATGGCAACTAACATTTGGATTTTATAGCCTACAACCTTCGTGTCAAACAAGTTTATCTTAAAACTTTCTCTGAAATTCCATATTTTTAGTCTCTCTGCCTCCTATTATATGTTGCTACATAAATCATTACAATTTCAAAGAGTAAAAACATTGAGACTAATAATCTCCATATAACATAAATAACATTTATGTAACAAATAAAACCTGAAACAGAAACAATTTCAGCATGAACATTTTGCTGTCTAGTACATGCAATTAGTCATAAGCAAAATTACAGCTAAATAATACTAAATTATATGCAAAGAACTTCTTATATGGTTTATCTGGAATTTTAAGAAGACAGATGGACATGTGATCAAAGTACAAACTTATTTTATGTAAGTGTACTGTAGTCTCATTATGCCAATTCCAAATTATCTTTGAGTGTAAGATAAAATATACAGGAATTTCTTCTATGCTACTGTTATTTATTTTATGTATGCAGATGTTAGAAGAACAAACCAGACACATGCATATATAATGACATTTACATCCAGTTTTATACATTGATGTATAGAGTGGTCATAATATGATCCTTAAGTTGTATTCATTAAACTATTGTTTGCTTTTGTTTATGCTGTGAACAGCTAGGTAAAATTCTTAGTATCATATTTATTTGGAAATTTGTAAACCTGGGTTTTAGTTTTGAATAGACATATTCAAAGCCAGGCATACTGCTTTTAGTACACAATCCTAGAACATGAGTGAGGTGTGGTAATAGAAAATTTTCTGAGTTTCATTGGCCAGCTAGGCTAAACTGGCAAATTCCTTTCCTTGGAGAGTAACTACATGAAATCAGCTAGTTGTAATATACATAATCATAAACGATTATTTGCTTGATATGTAAGCAGAGTTGCCCTTATAAATTTTCCAATAGCTGTGATTAAATGCATATTTTTTACTATATCCTATCCTAAAAAAATATAATATGCCTAGGGCTAATACTCATGAAGCCCAAAACTTACAAGAGTTACTATTTGTATTTATTGAGCTTATGAAAGAGAATACTTAATTTTCTTCAGAGTTACTAGCCATATGAATCTACTCATGTTCCAAAAGATGACTCCATATTGATGCATACACAACTCCCGTAAATGAATTCAGTTGTTATTAACAACCAGAGAAAGCTACCATTGCCACAAAAAGGTAAATTCCATATGGAGTTTATTCAGTGTTCATCATTCCCTTGAAGTAGATTGATGCTGCCAGGAGCAGACCTGTCTCACTCTCCAGAAAAGTCTAAGTTCTTAAAATGTTTTAAATGCCTTATTCTGTAGATATTTGAAGTGTTTGAGGGTGGCCTATCCAATTGAAATATATCTTTGTATATCTAATATATCCTATGTAACATGACTATAACTTTGGTTATCAGGTTTGACTATTAATCTGCCTCCTTTAATTATATATTACAACTTTAAAGAATTGCATACATATCATATCTTATACAAGACTAGAAATATACATACAGTATAACAAAATTGTCCTTAAATTTATGTCAATAACCCAAAATCCATACTAATATAAAATATTTTGAGATTAACAGCTGATTTTTGAATTAAATGCTGGATCATCTTAGTTTTCCAGGGGTCTTGTTTGACCAAACCATATTAACCTGAAAGTTAATTTCTCATGTTCTGTATTAAAAAATAAAGCAGAACCTCTTATCCAGAGCAACATACACTTTGACAAAATTTTACAGTTAAGATGACTTTGAAATATATGTTTGTTTAACTTACATGCCTTTGCAATAAATGTCATTCTGTAGTTAGTTCATTAACAGTTAAAAAATAAAACACAATAATGACCATAATCTAGACTCTTATTTTATTTTCCATTTTTACATGCCTTTCTATATTTCTATTGTACTCTACTTTTCTTTTTAAAATCATTTATTTTGTTGTAATATGTTTCTGGACAAGAATTTCTGGTATAGTCCAGTGGTTTGACCTGCAGTCTGTTAGTCTGGCAGAAACATTGGCAGTCACACAGATGCTTATGCTAATTTTCTACTGATTGACCTAGGGTCCAGACATATAATTTGCTAACCACTTCATCTAACTCAATGCATCTTGTTCAGCTATGCATCTCAGTTCCTTTTTTCAGAGCAACATTTCAACTTCTTTCCTCTGCATCGTCTCCTGGAATCTCTAGTGCTAGTTCCTGCTCCAAGATATTCTCAAGTTTTCCTAGCTCAGAAGCCCAGCCAGACTACCTGTCTGCCTTTGTCAATTAGGCTTTTACTTAACCCATAGGTGGGACAAATATTTTTAACATTGAATAGCCAGGCATTATTCTGATGGGTCTACCTTTGTATGTAAGTTGGCCCTTTTCTTTTGCAGCTCTTAAAATTTTTTCTTTGTTCTGTATGTTTTGTGGCTTGATTATAATGTGGCGCACTGACTTTTAGGTTAGGGATGTTTTCTTCTATGATTTTATTGAAAACATTATCTGTGCCTTTGAGCTGGTATTCTTCTCCTTCTTCTATTCCTATTATTCTCAAATTAGGTCTTTTCAGGGTGTCCCACATTTTTTTAACATTTTGAGTTATAGCTTTTTTAGTTTTACTATTTTCTTTGACTGATAAATCTATTTGAGCTACTGAGCCTTCCACTTCAGAGATTCTATCTTTCATCTCTTGAACTCTGTTTGTTATGCTCGTATCTGTGGTTCCAGCTTTTTTCTTCAGATTTTCTATTTCCATCTTTGCCTCATTTTGTGCCTTTTTTTTTTATTGCTTCTATTTCAGCTTTTAGTTCCTGGCATGTTCTTTTCATAGATTTGTTCATCTCTTTCAATTTTTTGTTTGTATTTTTTTTCTATTTCTTTAAGGCTATTTTTTATATCTTCTTTGAATGCTTTGATGATCATCAAACAGGAATTTTTGGTGTTGCTTTCTTCTGTTTCCTCTTCATTGCTCAGTTCATGTCTTGTATTTGTAGGATCACCACTTTATTCTGGAGTTACCTTGTTATTCTTTATATTATTATGTAAGTTTTTACACTGGCATCTGCCCATGGCTTGTGTGGTTCACAATTAGGTGGCTCCTGGTCAGTTGTGGCACTCAGGCTTGTGTGCCTCCTGTGACCTCTGAGGAAAAGGTCTGCTCAATCACTACTTCTGCATTGTGCAGGGGACTGAATTTCAAGTCTTCAGTCTTTCTCTGTTTGACCAATTGGAGGCAGGGTGACGACCATGCTAACTCCCTCAGCAGCAGCTGGGGGGACTGTGACAGGCAGAGTTTATCTCTGCCTGCTCCAGAGTGCACTGGGACACGCTCTGTAGACAGCACCCTTCTTGGTTTCTTTATTCATGTGTTAAGCCAAGCTTTTCAGGAAGTCTGTCCCAGTTATATCTGATCTTTATAAATTTTGTAGGAATCTATAACATTTTGTTATCTGTGGGAAGAAATGTATAAAATATTCTCATGCAATGCAACTCATTTCCTGACTTACAGATGTTAAGACTTCTTTAAAATATATAGGCTTATTTACTTCAGGAGTTTTTCCAACAGTTCATTTTCATTACATAGCTATTAAGTTTTGCTCATTAGCCTTTAAAAATTTATAGGTAATAAAGCAAAATAAAGGGTTCAAAATTTTTCCGTTATATTGTATTCCAACATTTATGTCTTATTCTTACATTTATTTAATCTACTTTTAAAGACTTCACTGTATTAATTTCATTTCCTTTTTCTGTGTCTATAACCATTTAAATATTTTTTTTTAATAGCTAAGCACATTCTGAAACTACTATTCTTGATCACTGGGTATACTTGGCCTTCACCTAGAATGCTGCATACTGGCAATGTGAGCCCTACTTAAAGGCCTAGGCCAACTCATTCCATCTCTGTCCCTGTAGAGCTCTGCTTACCACATGGCACTGCTGCTGACTCTTTCATGAGGGCATCCAGTTGGTTCCCCTAGTGTTGCTGGGCTTTGGTAGCTTCTTTCCTTTCTGTATCAGCCTATCGGCATGAAAGAAAAGCACCAGCATGGAGTTGCTCTATACATCTCAGCTCTTGGATGATGACTGACCAAACTCTTACTTACCTCTAGTACCATAGCAATTGCAACATGACATGACACTTGTATGTAGATGACAACAATGTGTAATATATGTAGTCAGACTTCTTAGTACTTTCAGCTACCTGATGACACAGAGACCATGAAATCATTAATAAAACATGATCTTACCTTACACATGTTACCAACTACTTTGATAATAAATTATTCCATTTATATTATTCTATGTTCTGCCACATAGGCATTACCTCTCCTTCATAATGTACTAATGATGTCTTCCACATATTTTTGGAAAATTACCTACTTAATGAATTTTTGACTATAGTTCTTATCTCTGCCCAAAAGCAACACCTATCTGCTGATGACTAAATATAGATTATTTATCACTTCATTAAAACAACCAAAAGATGCCATTGTGGAGAAATATTTAAAAGCATAAAAAAGCATATCATACAACACAGAAATGATTCATTCTGTCATGTGGTGATGCTTTTGTTTTTAGTTATGTATTGATTTATGTTTGGTATTCACTATTTCAAAATTTTGTATGTAAAATTCCTATTCATTTACAAGGACACTTATCCACAGCAGTCATTTTATTACTTTTGTTCATAAGCTGTATCTTCTAATTGTATTAATTTTTGTCAAGGACTAGGATCAGTAAAGTGTTCTGGATTAATTAGGTGGTTCTGGACACAAAACTATAAATGTTTAACCATTTGGGAAATTGTTGATTTGTGCAATAATGCTATTAAGTGATACTTTTAACCTAAGAATTACAACTACTATCTGTGAATATCATATATATGTGTATATATATGAATATATTAATAAATTATAAGGCTTTAGAAAGTTGCAAATGAATATTCTAGTTTTTTTTTTACTAGCTTACTACCCATATGTATTAGGTAAGGTTATTATGCTGGCCATTTTTTTGTCAATGATATATATTTGCATTATTGAAAAATTTAGATTAAAAATTCAGACAAGGCCTAGACACAACCTGACATTATTTCTTAAATTAAATATATACAGAATCATATGTATCAATGTGTGTGAGCTTTTTGATTTGATTGGAACTTTTTGTGGTAAGATGTTTCTGGACAGGTTAACCCCTGAAATCTGGACCAGCAGTCCCAAATAAACCACCCCTCAGCTGCTTGGTCCCAAATAATCACATGAAGTCTTTTGTTAATTAGAGGCTGTTTGGCCTATGGCTAAGGAATATTTCTTGCTAGCTTTTATAACTTTACCCATTTCTATTAATGTATGTATGCCAGTCTTAAGGTGCTTGTCGCTTGCTTAAAATTTTTACATCTTCCCATCTCGTTAAAAACTAACAGCCTCTCCTTGACTCCACCTTCTTTCTCCTTTTTCTATGCTCAAATTTCCCACCTGCTTCTAAGATGCCTTGCCATATGATAAAACTGTTATTTTGTTATCTAATAATAATTCATAGTATACAGAAAGAAATCCCACATCAAAAATTTTTATGAATATTCTATTTTTACTATTTCACATTTATTTTTTCTTACTTCTAAAATATAATATCTACTCTACAAAATGGCACAATGCTTGACTTTTTAAGTAAACTTTTATTCTTATTTAACTTCTCTTTCATATTGTAGAATATCATACATAACTAACTCACATTGTTCACATAAATATTTTCTAACTCATATCTTTTGACTATTTATTCTTAAATGGCAATATATGTTATTTTTGTTCCCTTATGTTATCTCAGATAAATTGTTGTATGATTTTGTGTGTATGTATGAATTTGTGTGCATATGTGTGTGCTTTATATTCTTTATTTTTTTACTTGTATCTGTGTATAAATGTCTTATTGCCGTGTTTGGAAAACAGAATACATAAACAAAATGCTCTGACTTAGTTATTCCTAAGATATTTTCATAGATGCTGGATTCCTTATAGTTTTGTTCAAATTTTAGAAGCCTTTGGACCATAAGGATAAAAGTGTAACACCTGGGAGCCTGCATTACTATGTACCCAATATCTCATGAATATGAGATTTTAATTAATGTTTAGACTTCTTGTCTAGAACTTTTGACTCTCAATTTTATGAAGAACCACTAGCTACAGGAAATATTTCTCTGTTTAAAAGAACATATCCTGTTGTACGTGGTTTCTGACCCCATATGGGCCCGAGGTTCAACCTGCCTGTGGCTACTTTTCCCCCAAAGAATGACTCAGATGCTTATATTAATTTAAATTTGTTTGACCTATGTCTCAGGCACATTGCAAGGTAATTGTTTCATCTTTCCTTTATTTACAGAATGATGTTCCAAGCATAACAATGGCCATGCTTCCTCTTTTCTGTCTAATCAAAAGGAAAGGTTTCAATATTAACATAGCAAAATTACATATAACATAACAGCTATCAAGCAAGAATTAGAGTTAAAATATCTACTCTATTTGTATTTAACAAAATTAAAGAAAATATTATATTGTCTACCTTATCCTTATAAGTCTAGAGTTTCATATCTAATATACCTTTTAAAATAACTAAGAAAAATTATACCTATAATTATCAAAACTTCAACTACATCAAAGACCACAGAAAGATATAATATTAGCCCTGTAACCAGGAAGCACAAGCAACTTCTACAATTTAGAAATGACAAAGATGACACCTGTCAGCCTGGACAGTCACCCAAAGATTCCATTGTAACTTTGGGACATCCATCTTCACCTTGTAGGCTGAGAGTTCCTGGCATAACTTTCAGTGATGCAGGAAATGTGGCATAGTTAAACAGTCACTTCTTCCTGTGTCCTGAAGGATGTCTGGCAATTTTCTCTTCAGAGTAGTAGCCGGAAGGACTATTCTTGGCTTGTTCTGTCAAAGTTCAGAGGTCAATTTCCTATGGAACTTGCATGTCCAGTTTATACAGCATCCTGTCAAGCAATCAATACAAGAACAGTTTCTTCTTGTCCAGTGGCTAACTATTGTCACAGATTTAATTCCACATGAATTTACTTTGGTGCCCATCAATCATTCTCTTGAAGTACATTGGTGCTATCAGGAGCAGTTCTGACTCACTGTCCAAGGCGTTTAAGGTCTTAAAATATAATTTTTTATTCTTTATTTTTTTTTGGAAAATCAATATCAAACATTATATTAAAAAATCAAAGCTTTCAGAATAGATAACAAAAAACCCATATAGTAATAAAACTTCTTTTCTCTAAAATACATGAAACATAAAAAATGAAATCTAAAGCTTCTTGAGCCAGATTAGGCTCAGCAACACATAAAGAAATCACAGTAGGTCACAACTAATTCCCATTGATGCACTGTGGCCTAGGGCCACCACAAATTTCTGCTAAGCAAACCTTCTACATTCAAACAAGAAGGTTTTGTGCGTGTGTGTATGTGTGTGTGTGTATGTTTGTTTTAAGTCCCTATATTTATCCATCATCTTTCAATAAAAAAGAATGTTTTTAAAATATTTTAAATGCAATATTCTTTAGGTCTTTGAAGTTTTTGAATATTACAGGTCTAATTGAAATATTTATCGGTATACCCACAAAAACCTAACTAACATGTTTATAAGTTTGATTATCATAGGTGGCTATTAATATGCATTTATTAATTACACATTATAATTTTAAATTAAACATGATACCTTAAACAAAAGTAGAAAAATGTATATAACGTTACAAAATTGACCTTAAATTTTTATCAATAAACCAAATTCTGTCTACCTATTTTAATTATTCCTATATCATACACCTGTTTTTTTATTAAAGAAATAGATTGACTATGAACATTAACAATTTATAATAAAAACAAACATTTATAAGCAATATTTTGAAAATCTGGGCATAGCAATTCCCATTATTGTTTTCTGCTGATTATTATTAAGACCTATGAGAATAACCTATTTGGCATTTTTCTAAAGACAGTTTAGAAGTGTAGGTAGTACGTCAGTACCATAATGAGAGTTTAGAAGCAATATTTATTTTCTCAAATAAAAGCAGACTTTTTTAGAACTCTAACTGATATATAATATACAAATACAAGTACAAAATATACTAAAAGTATAAAATGATACTAGTTGATCCCAAAGAGTCAACAGCCAGAAGTACTTCACAGACCATACTCTCGATCAGAAAATCCAGATGCAAATGGAGGATTTGTTTTGTGGATAGATAGGAACTAGGTCCAACCAGGTGGATAATTGCTCTGTCCAACACACACCACTGGATAATTTGGTCTGTTGATAGTTTGATCCAGAAACCAGTGTAAATGGCATTTTATCTCCTGTTCAGCTTTCAATTACCCTGCTTCATTTACAACATACAGGGAGAAGGGAGAGTTCAATTAGTCAGCAGCTCTTACAGACATCTCTATGTTAACTGCAGTTATTTTGAGATCTCTCTGCTTATTGGTTCCTATTACATCTCTATTTGATTGTATGCTCTTCCCCAATGGGAAGCAATCAGATCTAATATAATAGTATGCACTTAAAGATATTTTCAGTCAGGAGTTTGTTAAATTCCAGAACTTAGCTGGAATTAGGCAAAGCCTGGCTGTAAACAAGTGCAGAGAAAGAACACCTTCTCAGAGAGACCTGCAGGAGACAGAGAATATAGAATCAGAATAGGCAGGCATTTTGGTGGTATTTCCCACACTTCTGTGCTGAGTCACTTGCAGTGGTTTGCTGTGCAGGAAATTTGCTCCTATCTCTAAAGCCACAGTTTCAGCCTTAATATCTGTGATCCCTGGCTCACAGAGATGGTAAGGATCCAATATCATCTGTAAGGAAGACTGAATTTTGATTTAATATCTGGCAGAAGGGAGGGATTTACAAGTCATATTCCTGTTGGACGATCAAATAAGAAAATGGGTATGTTCTGGGACAATTCTCATTAAGCCATCTGGGTCCCCATGAAAAGAATAAATGTCTTTTTCCCCAAGTAAGTACATTTGGGGAATCTGAAAGAATACATCAGAAATTGTTACTAACAAGCTGCAATTGGCAGTTAAGCATCTCAATCAGCCATCAGCAGGTTGAAAGGGAGGCTTTCAGGCAGATATCCAGGATATAGGAACTAAAGTTTAATGTATGTTCACTGCTACTTACCTCAGGTTGTTTTTATCTTTTAATAATTGCATTCAGGGTCTAGGATAAATTACATTTTTCCTGTCATCCATTTTCCTTTACATTGTTTCTGCTGCATCACACATTTAGGTGGGAGGGAGAATTGAATCAGCAACTCTGAAAGGATCTCAAAGATTACCACAGGATTTGCTTTCCATTGGAGGAATTGAGATCTCTATTTTTATTGGTTTCAAATGCACTATCTATTTAATTGTATACCCTCCTATAATAGAAGGCATCAGATCTAATAAAAATGTCTGCACTTAAGGATTTTTCAGTCAGGTTCAAGGATAAATTCCAGCTCTTAGTTGTATTTAGCCAAAGCCCAGCTATAAACACTTCCAGGTAATGAAAACTAGTACTGAAACCTGCAGGAAACCTCGTGTATGCAGGAATTTGGTGGAATTTCACATATTCTTGCTGTAAATTACTTACTCCTCTTTCCTGTGCAGGAAATGTACACCTGTCTCTGTGGTCCTTACTGCCTCAGTTTTTGCTCCTGCATTCTCTGTAAGAAAGACTTACTTAGGAATCAAAAGAGAACAGAAACCAGGGATATATTACTCTAAGGATCTCTAAGGAACCACTATGAAAATGCTTATCTGGGACTATTCTGAATTGGTCACCTGGGACTCTGAAAATTTTGAGTGTCAGACTCCAAATTCAGTTCACCAGGAATATTTGACATGACATATCAGAAAAGGTCAATAGCAAGCTGCCTTGGCAAGCAGGAATAAAAATTGCCCACCAGCAAGCAGAAACCAAGGCTTTATTTTAAATAGCCACGAAAGGGAATATATGTTCACTCCCTAGTTACCAGAAGCTGTTTACATCTTTTGTTTACTGAAGTCAGAGATCAGCACAAATTACATCTTTTTTTTTCCATTTATTCACTTTCAAATTTCCTGCTTCTCATGCAGCACACATTTATGTAGGAATGAGAAATCAGTCAGCAGCTTTGGTTGAGATCTCCAAGATTACCTTAGGAGTTGTTTTTTTGTTGGAATTGAGATCATTCTCCTTATTTGTTCTTTTTTTATAATACAATATTTTATTTTAAATTAAAGCAGATGAAAAACATATTATGTAATATATTAAATACCATAAATATTACTATATATGCAATTTTTATTTAACAAGGGCTAAAGAATATAGTGAAATTTATTATTACATAAAATATTTTAAGTTAATAACCTGCTGTACATACATTTTGATGAGTCTAAAGCTTTCTGATTGTGAATCGGTCCCCACAACACAGAACATGGTGAGCTTCACATCATATATGTTATATATGTTCATGGAACACTGTGCACGGTAAATATTTCATGCATACATGCTCCGCATGGAACTTTTTTATTTATATATTTATTATTTGGTGATTTTACATCTTGCACTCCATCAAACTCAGTTATCATACCTCTCAAATTCATACCCACTCTTATTATCTCCCCATTTACAAAAATGCCCACTTATGCTGCTTCCATATTTGTTCTTAATTTGTTCTAAATGTGAACAATGTGAGGCAAGGAAAGCTAATAAAACTGTCAGCAGTGTAGTTCTGGCCAATCAAGTGGTGGCTATATTCGAAGACTCAGTAGGTCCTGAATATAAGCAAAGTTTTGATTGTAATTTGGCCTAAACAAGGCAAACTCTTCCTGACATCCACAGGACAGAGAAGCTATGGATATAAGCAATATAAATCTTGGCTTGTTTTGTATCCAATATTCTAGGTCTGAGTCACTGGCTTATTTTTTCCCCCTTGTACAGGAAGTGTGATTATTCTTGTGAAGCTTCTGCTTGTCTCTCTTTCCCTTTTTTTGATATTTCATTACTGGCTCTGTCTTGTAATGATGTGTTATCAAAAAAAGTTAATTCACTTCAACCTTCTGTATCTGACAAAGATAGGAGAGTTCTGTTCTTTTTTTCTACTAGGAGATAAACTAGGTTAATGGATTGCAGTGTGCTGGCCACTTGACTGGTGAACCAAGTGCAAACAGAGAGCATGTATCTGCCTAACTTCTACAAGATGCATTTACTATATAGACAGTATATTACTTATCTTTCAGTATTCGGATATCAGGATTATAATTTAAGAGTGATAGTATGCCAGGAGAATTACATATGGAGTAATAGTTCACTAAGTGTCCCAATGACAGTGAATGCTATAGAATCATTGGTAAATTTATTGTGCAGGATGAGACATGCTCAAGAAATAGAAAAGTTAGGAATTTTTTGAATTTTAACATTACATTGCTTCCATCACCTGTGCAGCAGGTTAATTCCTGCTTCCAAAAGAACTATTTCTCTTTAAAAATGTAGCAGCCCTGTCTCAGTCTTAAATGCTGCAGTATCTGCATATAAGGTAATATATTTCAGGCTTTGGTATGTGACAGAGTCTAGGGCATCATGCTCTTTGCTCTCCCCTGGGAGATCCATTGCAGTAATGGCTATGGCATTGTAGTTTTATTCACAAAACCTTAGAGTCAGTTAAAATATCAAGCAATAATCTTGACAAATACTACCTTAGATATCACCCAAGGATATTTAAAGTATTATTAGTACAGTGAACTTATTGGTTATCATCCCATTCCTATTTTCCTTCTTGATGGTTAAATTGTAGATTTTTGGTTTGTGTTGTCACTCATTTTGGAGTGGAAAAACTCTTGTACATGATTTATTCTACTTGTGAACACATTTTATTTATGATATCAGGTGGAGGATGAGCCATTATAGGAAATCAATTATTTATTGATAGTGGATTAGAGTCACTACATACTTTTCTTGAAAATAATTGACATAACCAGATTTCTTAGTTCTTGGATGTGCTGTTTTTGTATGCTTTGAACCTGTGCAGATATTATCTTATGTCTCCAGCTGAACTCAGAATATTAAAATTGAGAGGGGGAAACTTAGTTATTTTGGCATTATTGATCACATCTGTATCTGTAAAAATCTTTCTGCTATCTTTTCAATACAAATGTTCTTGGCTTTTGGATAGGGTTTTGAGCAATGCAGGAAACAACAGAATATAATACCCCAAAGCCTCTTAGACTGTACAGAAAGACTTTCATTGTGCTTCATTATATTATTTCCCATCTAATGACTGAAGTAACATCTCAAAGTTGGTAAAAGGATGCACAGATATATAGGTATGTTAACATGTCAGTAAGGCTCAGTTTATTTCTATATGACTGAATAATAGAAAAATTTTTATATAAGTCTATTAACACTCTAATATCATGTTCCACATCACTGAAGCAGTGTGGGTTCTTACTTCAAATTCATGGGCTTAACCATAATCCTCATAATAAATTGATTTATCCCTTGATTTTTTGGCCACTATGACAAAAATATATCTGAAGATTAATCACTATTTTCTCTTTTCATGTTTGTAGCTCATGACAGTTTTGATTTCTGCTAATTGTAATCCACTACACTGCAGATTAACCTTCATTTATATTTCATGTAGTCAGTTACAGTGAACCTTCTACATAACAGCAGATGGAATTCTTAATGATAGTTCTTACATCTGCCTGTAAGTACCACCTATTCACTGCTACTTAGCCATAGACCATTCAGCATTTAAACCAATCAAAAGTTACCTCGGCAGATAAACATCTTCAATGCATACACAAACTTATCCCACTACAAAGAATTACTTTATAGTGTAATTGTGATAATGTTTTAGTTTTATTTATTTATTATGTATATATTTACGTTTGGTATTCAGTTTTTTAAATTTCTGTATTTAAGATTTCTATCCATCTTAAAAGACACTCTTTCACAGCAAGTATCCTATTTTGGGGGATAATACACTGTATTTGCCTATTGTATCCATTATTTTTAAGGTATAGGAATAATGAAGTTTTGTGGCTTGATCAGGTGGCCTTGGACACAGTATTGTAAACAATTAACCATTTGGATAAGTATTGATTTACATGATATTGCTACTAAATTGTTTTCTATGAGAGTTTCAGTGAATTTCTCTAGATATAAAGATGGAGATATTGAACCCATATAAAAATTTTAACATTTCAGAACATTTGAAGTGAATGTTCTGCTTTTATGTTCACTAGCTTACTAGCCATGTTTAGTAAGGAAAGTAGCTATTTTAGACATATTTATTTTTCTGTTCATGATATACATCTGCCTTATTGGAAAAATAGAGATTAAACAAATCAGACATAGCTTTGGAAGCCTAGCTACTATTATCCTGCCAAGGGCTAGTACTTGGTAAGTTATAACATATAGAGAATATTATTTAACCATTAATTTTACCTTTGTTTCTGTAGTATTGTTAGCTATGGTTTTGATATTAAAACAGCATGAGGACAAAGAGTAGCAATGAGAGATACATTAACAAGTTCAGGGACTGTCTATAAGCCTTTAACTATGCATTAAGTTAAATGCAAATGAACTTAATAGGTATTTACAGATATTGGGGTGAGGAAAGTGGATGTTCTTGGAGAGGATGTTGAACTAAGCCATTTCAGACCTTAAGACCTCCTGCCCCTGCTGGGGAGGCGATAAGGAGATTGGGAGAAGAGAGAATGACTGGGAGGGGCAGGAAAGGGAAGGGAAATTGAAAAAGGGGATGCATGAATAAAACTATATGTCTTTATTTATAATAATAAAAAAGTTATCCACCATGACCAAGTAAGCTTCATTCTAGAAATGCAGGGATCGTTCAACATACGAAAAACTATAAATGTTATTCATCATATAAACAAATTGGAGGAAAAAGCCACATGATCATCTCCTCAAATGTTGAAAAAGCCTTTGACAAAATCCAACACTTCTCTTTGATAAAAGTCCTCAGGAGATCAGGAATACAGGGAAAGTTCCTCAGTATAATAGCAGCAATTTACAAGAAGCCAATGGCCAACATCAAACTAAATGGAGGTTTCAAAGCAATCCTACTAAAATCAGGAACTAGACAAGGCTGCCTCCTCGTCACTTCTCTACTCAATAGAGTTCTCATAGTTTTAGTCAAAGCAATAAGAGAACGAAAGAAGGTTAAGGGGATACAAGATTAATTCAAAAGAATCAGTGGATCTCCTGTACACTAAAGACAATCAGGCTAAAAAAGAAATAAAGGAAATATCACCCTTTATAATAGCTGCCCTTAGCATTAAAAACCTTGGTGTAACTATAACATAAAAGTAACAGATCTTCTTGACAAAAATTCTAAATCACTGAAGAAATAAATTGAAGAGGATATCAAAAAAAAAGAAAAGAAAGAAAAATCTCCCATGCTCCTGGATAGGTTGGATCAACATAGAAAAATGAAAATCTTACCAAAAGCCATGTATAGATTCAATACAATTTCCATCAAATTTCCAACACAATTTTTTACAGACCTAGAAAGAACATTACTCCTGTAATGGCATAAAAACTGACTTGTGGATCAATGAATCAAACTGAAGACCCAGATGTTAACCCACATACCTGTGAATAACTGACAAATAGGTCAAAAATATTCAATGGACAAAAAAGGTAGTATCTTCAACAAATGGTGTTAGCATACCTGGATGATAATATGTAGAAGAATGCAAATAGATCCAAACCAATCACCCTGCACAAAATTCAAATCCAAGTAGATTAAATACCTCAGTGTAAACCCAGCTACACTGAACTCAATAGAACAGAAAGTGGGAAATACCCTCCAACTCATTGTTACAGGTGATTATTTCCTAACTATTACATCAAATGCGCAAACACTAAGAACAATTAATAAATGGGAACTATTGAACCTGACAAGCTTCTGTAAGGCAAAGAACACAGCCAATATGACAAACCACAGCCCAGAGAATGGGAAAGTATCTTCAGCCATTCTGTAATTGACAGAGGACTGATTTATAAAATATATGGAGAATACAAGAAACTAGAGCCCAAAGCCCTAAATAACCCAATTAAAAATAGTTTTCAGAACTAAAAAGAGAATTGTTAGCAGAAGAATTGCAAATGTCTGAAAGACACTTCAAAAAATGTTCAACATTTTTTATTGAAAGGCATGTGAAAAATTACTCAACATTTTTAGCCACCAGAGTAATGCAAATTAAAACAATTCTGAGATACCGCTTTACACCTGTCTTAATGGCTAAGATGAAAGACACAGATGACAGCCTATGCTGGAGATGATGCAGAGCAAAGGGAACATCCCTCCATTGATGGTGAAAGTTGAAACTTGTACAGCCACCCTGAAAGGCATTATGGCAGTTCTACAGTAATGTGGGATTCAATCTCACTAATGATTCAGCAGTACCATTATTGGGCATATACCCACAGAATGCCCCAAAGGCATTATTTCAACTATCTTCATAGCAGCAATATTCAGAATAGCTTGTACTAGGAAAAAAACCTAGATGTGCCTCAACTGAAAAATGGTTTGTGAAACTGTGGTACATTTATACAATGAAGTCCTGCACAGCAGCAAAATTTGATATTCTAAAACTTGCAGGCAAATAGATGGATTTGGAAAATATCTGAGCTGCTGAGCAAGGTATTACAAGCCCAGAAAATAGGCATGAAATGTACTCACACATAAGTAGAATTTAGACAAAAAGCAAATAATACCCAAGCTGCAAACCACAACCCCTAAGCTACTTGATATCAGAAGACGCATAAGAAAGACATACAAGCATCCCCCTAGGAAAAGGAAATAGAGATCTCCTTAGCAAATTGTGATCATACTAGGTAGGAACAAAAAAGTTTAGGCAACAAATTATGAGAGAAGGAAATATTTTAATGAGAGACGCAAGAAAAAGGGAGAAAAAAAACAGATGGAAATCTTGGTAGAGGAAGATAGTAGTAGGAAAGAGACAAGGTGTTAGGAAAAATTTCAAGAACTCACAGGATGTCCCTGGATAGGTATCCAACCATTATCCCAAACAACAGCGAAGTGAGTGCCTAAAAAGAACCTCCCATATAATCAAATGAATAACCACACTAAGTGTCATCACAAAAGCTACATCAAACAATAAATGGAAGTGGAGGCACAGATCCATGGCTCAGCACTGGGCTGAGCTCCTGGTCCAGCTGGAGAATAGGGGAGGTAAGTCTGTATGAGAGAGGATAAGGATTGGGATTATGAGGAGGAATCCCACAGTGATGGCTGGCTGGCGTTCTAGAGAGCTCACTAATTAAGAAGAGACACTAGGGAACCATGAGGAAAAGGAGCTAGGCCCTCCAAGGATCAGTAATTATTGATTGGCATGGGCAGTATGTGGAGTCATGAATGATGGGATCAAACTCTTCTCCTGTGCATGGGATGGCACCTTGAACCACATTCCAAGCAGAGGAACACCTAACCCAGGCAAAATATTAGGATGAGGAAACTGGACTTGCCTGGACTGGATGTGCCAAGCTCAGCTGACCCAACATGGGACTTCTTGCCTTTTTGGAGGAGGGGACTGGCGAAATGGGAGGTGGGAGGCTGAAGGCAGACTGGGAGGGATTGGGAGGAGAGAAATGAGGGTGAGTAGGGTGTTACATGAAAAAGACCTTTTTAAATAAGTGAATAAATAAATAAATAAATAAAAACAATTAGAAATGAAAATCCATTTAAAAAGGGAGACCAGTAGATAGAGTTATACATGGAACTGGATACGTATTAGCCAGACATGGTGCCTTACACCTGTAATCCATGAATTTGGGAAGCATAAGGTGTCAGATCACCCTAAGATCAAATCCAACCTGGGTTACATAGTGGGTTCCAGGCCAGCCTAGACTAAAGTTTGAGACACTGACTGAAAAGATCAAAACAAATAATGAATACATTTAAAACAAATCTCATATGAACCTGTAAGCCAACAGATAACATCTATCTATGGTTTCTGTTTTAAATTCATCCTAGAGTTCCAGCCCCAACTTCACTCATGGACTGACTATAAACTATGTAAGTTTGAATAAGGTTTTTCTTTCCTGAAAAATTGAAAGACATGCCCCACCACACCTGGCTCAGTTTTAAATTTCTAACATTAACTTCATAAATAAATTTCATCATCCATATCATTCTGTGCTATGTCTAGAATGAAAGAAATATTTACAAGTATTGATCATTATATAGAATTGTGTCTGTCCATATTGCAATGCTCAAGAAACTAAAAGTATCTCTGTTTTCCATTAATGCATTTTTTTAGTTTATTGTTGTCCCATGATTCTTGCTTTCTTTGCTGTTTTGCCTAAAGCCTAGAGCCTAAGGAAGTTGGATACTTCTAGTATCATGCACCTGCTTAGGACCCTTAGGAAACAACAATATTTTCTATGCAGCCAAGTTTAAAGAGCAGATATTTATCTTGTTTTCAGAATTTGCTGTGTTTGCTTTAATTTTTACAAAATGTTATTTGAATAATTAAATAGAGATGAAATTGTACGATACATAAATGTTTTAAATTATAGATATCATTTGGTTGCTTTTATTTAAATATTTTCTTTTATTTGTGGGATTATAATTTCATAACATCAATATCTACAGTCTCCTAAACACGTATTATTCCTTTTTCTCATGAAAATCAATGGTCTTGTTATATAAGCAAGCAACTACATACATACATACAAATGTGCATATATTTATCTATGCATTTGTATATATATATATATATATATTTCTAAATAAGAAATTCAAAATTCTGCATGTCCTGTACATTCAGAAACATCATATTGTGGTACACACTAGTTCCAGGAGTTTTTTGAAATACTGGAATTCATATATTCTGATATTTGTCTGGCTAGTTAAATGTTAGTCCATGTTAGTTTTTGGTCCCTCTACTTATCTCAAACAATTTGGTATATTAGTGTGTTATGTGTATGTGTGAGTGGGTATGTTTTAATTGTGTGTTTTTGTTCTGTACTTTTTGTGCCTGTGTGTAAATATCACATTACTTTACGTGTTTTGAAAGTAGGAAATATAAGTGAAATACTCTGATTTACTTATTTTCAAGATATTTTTTTAAAAAAACCTGCATTGCTTTCAATTTTCTTCAAATTTTAGAATTAGTTTGACCATAAGAAAATGTATAACACCTGTGAGCCTGTATGACTACTTACCCAATATCTCCAGAATATTTAATTCAAAATAATGTTTAGACTTCTTGTGTAGAACTTTTGACTTTCTCAGTCTTATGTAGAAACATGAATTACATAAAATATCTCTTTGTGTAAGTGAAAATATCACAAACTGTTCTTTATTTCAACATTTTCCAAATTTTATCATCCTGAGGCCTAGTATGACTCTACTTCTCATTCTTATCTCAGACTCTGGCACTGATGATGTGCTTCAGTAATTGTGTAAGAGACTCACACCTAGCAAGTAGCATTGCAGGCACAGGAAGTTTTTACCTTCAAATTTCTGTTTTTAATTTTTTGTTTGTAAAATGTACTTTAATTTCATCATGTAACAACATAATTTATAGCTATATTTTTGTTTGATTGATTGTTTTTATTATGTTTTCTTCCTATTTAGCATATTTTCTTTATTGTATCCTTGAGAGTTTCACATCATGCCACCAAAGATTGCTTTTATGGAGCTTTATCAGTACATGCCAAGTAGAGAATACGACATTTCTTAACTAATTTTTCTTTTACATTCTCATCATTTCCCAACGACTCACATTCACATTCTCTTTTGTTAATGCACATATCTTGTTTTCAATTACACTGCTTCTCTTACAACATGCAGGGAAGGGGGAGAGTTGGATGAGTCAGCAGCTGTGATGGAGATCTCCAACTTAACTGTAGTTATTTTGAGATCTCTCTTCTTGTTGGTCCTAATGCATGCCCTCCTTCAATAGGAGGCAATCAGATCTAATAAAATGTATGCTCTCAAAGATTTTTCCAATCAGGTTCCTGGCTCAATTCCAGTTCTTAGCTGTAATTAGTCAAAACCTGGCTGTAAACAACTCCAGAGAAGTGAAATTCTCACAGGGACCTGCAAGAGAGAGAAAAATCAGACACTAGGATAGATAGGGATTTTGTGGGGTTTTCCACACAATGCTCAGAGTCACCTCTTCTGTTTGCTGTACAGAAAATGTTCCCCATTCTCTAAAGACATTTCTTTAGACTTAATATCTGTGATCCTTGTCATAGTGGTAGATGATGCATTATCTGCAGGAAACATTTTGATAAAATGGGGATTTATTGATTATGTGCTCTCTTGAAAGTCCCTCTTAAAAATGTCTATGTTTGAGGACAGTTTTCACTTGGCCACCGAGGATGATAAAAATTTTAAGTATCTTTTCCCACAAAGAAATGCTTTTGAGGAATCTGACAAAGTACATCTGAATTCATTACCAATAAGCTGCAATTTTTCAGTGCAGAATCACAATCTGCCATCAGCAGTTTGAAGGGGAGGCTTTTAGGTATATAGCCAGGAAGAAGGCTTTAAACTGGATGTATGATTACTGATACTTACCAAGGGATGTTTTTCTCTTTTATAATATATTCAGGGCCAAAAATAAATCACATTTTGTCCTCTCCTCTACTTTCAATTTCATTGTTTCTACTGCAGTTCAGAAAGGGAGGGATGGAGAAATGAATTAACAGCTCTGAGGATCTCCAAGATAACCACAGGTTTACATTTCATTGGTGTTTTTGAGATCCCTCACCTTACTGGCTTCTCATGTATTCTCTATTTCAATACATCCCCTCTTCCCATAGGAGTCAACCAGATCTAATAAAAATATTTTCACTCAAGAATATTTCTAGTCAACTTAATTACTTTGCTGTATTTTGCAAAATCCCTACAATAAAAACATTAGTTAATGAAAACTGTTCCTGAAAACAGTAGGATTCCTCCAACTGGCAGGGATATGGTGGGATTTCAAATATTCCTGCTAAGAATCATCTACTAATGTTTTCTGTGAATGAAATGTTCTCCTGTCTTTGTGGTAGCTATTGGCCTAGTTTTGGATCTTGCATTATCTGCAAGAATGATTTACTTGGGAATTGATACTTAACAGAATCCTGGGATGTATTGCTATAAGGATTTCTCTGAGGGCACACTATAAAAATGTTTTTTTCAGGGACTATTCTGAATTAGTCACCTGGGAATTTTTTGAGTGTCAGATTCCCAAATTACTGCACTCAGGAAATCTGAAATGTCTTATCTGAAAATGGTCAGCAGCAAGGTACAATTGGCAAACAAAAATAGCAATCAGCCATAAGCAGTTAGAAAACCAGGCTTTAGTGTAGATTATCAGAAAGTAGGCTCAAGCATGGGGATTTATGATCACTCCCCAGTTACCATGGGCTTGTTTTCTTGTTAATTGGAGTCAGATCAGCTTAAATTACATCTTTTTAAAAATTCACTTTCAAATATACTCTTTCTGCTGCAGCACACATTTAGGTAGGTGTGAGAAATGAGTTAGCATCTCTGATTGAGATTTCCAAGATTACCACAGGATTTGATTTTCTTTGCTGGAATTTAGATCACTCTCTTTATTAGTTTTTATTCCTTGTTAAATTTGAATGCACACACTTCTATGATTGGAGGGAAAGAGTGCTAATAAAACTGTCAGCAATGTGTCTGACCAATTAAGCTCTAACTATACTCAAGGACTGGATACTGTTTGGGTATAACTACACCCTGAATATTCATGGACTTAGACAAGGTTAATTGCTTCTGACATCTGTAAGAGACAGAGTCCATGGATAATAGCAATGCCAGTGACTGTTTAAATACTGCATTCTAGCCTTGAGTCACTTGCTCTGGTCTCCTGTGCAGGAAATAGAAGAATTCTTGTGAAGCTACTGCTTTGCTTTTAAAATATCTCATTTGTTGGTTTCATTGCAGGATGGAATAAAAGTTGTTATGCTAAGGAAGATGACTGTTTTCGTTGAGACATTTGGATAGTATAATGAATATACCTAAAATTTTCCTGAACTATCTCCTCTCTGAGCTAGTTCCTTTCCTCCTAATAGACACCAATGATGAATTTGTTAACAATCACCAATTGTATAATGAGTACTTGTAGAATACTCTATTGCGTATGAGTACTTTTGTGTATCACAACAGAGTTGCCTCTCAGGATATGTCACCTCTTATAGTTAGTATAATTATAGATTTGCAAAGAAGCAATGTTCCTATTGAATTAATTGTGTAGATCAAAAAGATAGGTGGTATGTGTAATTTAAAGAAATACTACATATAGAAATCGTATGTGCTCCAGTAATGAAATATTGGGTCTTGCTTGTAAAATATGGTACAAGTTAAAGTGTTGTTCTACAATTAGTTTGATGAACTGACTTAGTTAGTGTTAATATTGCTGGTATTAAACACCAGGACAATAGGCAAGTTATAGAGGAAAATATTTATTTGGCTTAAAATTTCTTATCATTATTCATCATCAAGAAAGTTAGGACAGAAACTATGTCAGAAGAGCAATTATGAGAAGGAGCTTACTCAGAAGCCATGAAGGGATGCTGTGTACAGAGATGTTCTTTATACAATTTTTAGCTAGAATTCCTATAGAGCCCATGACCACAAGCTCAGGTATGGCAATATCTCCATTGGCTGGGCCCTCCTACATGAACTACTACTTAAGAAAAAGCTATGTAAAATACTGAGAATTCCCTTTTTAGATCTGAAACTTATTTTTTGATTGGGTTATTCAAGGTTTTGGGCTCTAGATTCTTGAGTTCTTTATATATCTTAGAGATCAGTCCTCTATCACTTGTAGGGTTGGTGAAAATTTTTTCCCATTCTGTAGGCTGTCGTTTTGTCCTATTGACAGTGTGCTTGGCTTTACAGAAGCTTCTCAGCTTCAGGAGATCCCACTTACTGATTGTTGGTCTTAGTGTCTGTGCCACTGGTGTTATATTTAGGAAGTGGCCGCCTGTGCCAATTCGCAGATGTGTATTTCCCATTTTCTTTTCTATCAAGTTTAAAGTGGCTGGGTTAATTTTGATGTCCTTGATCCACTTGGATTTGAGTTTTGTGCAGGGTGACAGGCTCCGATCTATTTACATTTTTCTATACACTTTCATCCAATCTCCTCCAAAAATATGGTGGTGTTTTTTTTTTAATTGAATTTTCTTCATTTCAGATAACTTGATCTTGTGCAAACTAGATTTAAAACTGTCTAGCAGACTATTACAAGTAATGGCTCTGTTTCATGTGTATTAATACAATTTTCCATTTCTTACTTTTCATCATTTTCCTCACTAGCGTGAAAATTCCCCAAAATGTTCAACAACCTCTTCCAGAAACATATTATGCCTAAATTCCCTTAGTGCACATTAACTTAACTGGAGCTAAAGAAGTGTCAAACTTTTCTGCAACTCTTTCCAAATTAGGGACTTTTTTTTTTAAATAGGACAAGTTTATTGTATTTTTTAGTTTTTTTTATTGCTATGAATAAAGAAGTCACATTTTCTATCCTTGTATATCCTTATTCAAAATCCCTTCCTCCTCCCACCACATCAGGCCATTCTCTCTTCTCCACATCTTCCCATCCCCACCATGGGCAGGCAGTCCCAAGGTCCCACAGTCCCAATATTGCTTAGTTCAGCCTCCACTCCTGGTAAATCCAGTTTTCTACCCCCAACATCAAGACTAACTCAGGTGTTCCTCTAGGGGGAGTGGGATCCAAGGAGTCAGTCTAAGGTGTTTCTGAGCCCAAGCTGTGTTTTACAGCTTGGGCATGCTTTGCTTTTTGTTTTTTTGTTTAGGGACTCTTGAGTATTAAGATAATTGAATAGATCAAGTAATTTATAAATGTTTTGTGTCTTTCTAGCATAAAAGTAGAGCTGCTGATGTCAATGGGGCATTTTTTTTTTATTCTCCAAGGTAAATAAATATCCTAGGTTTTGAATCATTTACTCATTAAATAACAGAAAGGATGAGAGGTCCTTTGCTTGAAAATCCATATGCTCCAACCACTTGTTGTATACAAAGATATCCTAACTAAAAATGACACTTGGAGATGATTGATTATATAGGTCAAGGAACACCAAGTGTGTACAATGGAATCAGTTGATCCTTCTTAAAGCCAATGGCCTTATGGGAGTAAGACTTTTTCTTTCATATTTTGGGTTATAGCTCACACAAATAAGGAAGTAGCCAACCATCAAAACTCTGTAAATATGCCTAATGAAGCCATCTTCCCAAGCCTGGGAGTATAGCATACTAGAACTTCTTCAGGGTAGCATAAAGAAATATCAGAGGAATATCAGGGCTATAATAAATTCTTATCTTTTTAAAGATATTTATGAAACAACTGATACATATTGATAGTAACTTTATTATTGTATTCTGAAAAACATATTTTCTTAAAAATCTCCTACTATTCTCCCCACACACTTTCCTCCATGTACATTTCTCTATATATACATCCACTTACATATCTTTTCTCTTTCTTATGTTTCTCTCTATAATATATATATATATATATAATATATATGTATATATATTTAACTACAATACTCCCTCAGCACAACCACACATACATACAAATTCTGCACAGCTCTCTAGTCTTAAATTTTTGCCCCAGCCAGAAACTCTGAAATACCTGCCAGCCACTTCTCAAATAACTGACTCAGAGGCTTAATATTAATTACAAGATGTTAGGCCTATGGCTCAGGCTTCTTAGTTGTTAATTTGTATACTTAAATTCACTCCAAATTCTTACCTTGGTTTATCCAGGTAGTTTGGTACCATTTCTCAATGCAGCATTCTGATTTTGGTTTTTCTCCATCTCAATGACTTCTGCTTCTTTGTGTTTTCATTTTCTAATATTCTCCTAGTATGTTTGCTTCATCTAACCTTTCTGCCTACATACTGGCCAATTAAATTTATAAAACTAATATAAGCAATGAATCTTTACATTGTAGAAGAGCATTATTGAACTCTTTTCCTTTATTATTTTAAATCACCACTGAGTCACAATATTCATAGCTTTCTTCCTAAACATTATGCTTAGCAACTTGTAAACAACATTGTAACAAAAACAAACATTGTAATTCATTCTTTTTGGAAATATGAGTATAGTTTACTATATAACTTCCTGCTGGCTTGGGATGATGTTAATCTTATGGGGATCAAAAAACCATTTAGGACTATGAGTAAATCCTGAATGGACTGATATTTTAATTCAGAGCCTTGAAGTTTTTCTGCATGCAGAACTCAGAGAAAACTCCAACAGTGGTGCTCCGAAACATTGGTTCACCAGAGATATCTTTCTGTGTAAGAGATTTTTCAGGGAGTCTTTTTGGACCACACCTTACTTTTTTTAAGATGTAATGAATCTATAGCTTCCCATTTTCTGTGGAAATAAAACAAACATCTCCAAAGTAACATATTTTGGCTTAAATTTTAAAGTCAAAAACGTTTTAAAATATATATGTAGGATTAATCTAGCACCATTTATAAATAAATTTATTTTAGGATCTCTTGTCTTTTTCTGCACTCAAAAAACTCTTAAAGTCAGGGCAATAACATTCACAATTCAGATTCTTTGTGTATATTTCATCTTTAAGTGGCTCATATTTGACGCTATTTTTTGTAAGAAATTTTTCTGTTTTTTCTTTTCTCTCCCAACACTGCATATATTTTTAAACACCATAGATCATTTTGAGATTTTTTTATTTGACTCTGTCCTTAGGTATATCTCTATCTTTTACTAACCACGAGCCTTAAATTTCCCAAAAAGCATGGCTAGCATGAAAGCATTTTATCTAGGACTAAAGCTCTGACAGCTGGCTCCACTCTGGTTTTTAGTCTGTGAGAGCATAGCTTCATGGCATAGGTACTGGAAGAAGCCAAGTTTATCACTCAACTTTGGGTAATTTTAGAGACCACATTGATAGCAAGTAGAGCACTGCTGCTTGCTTCTCATAAAACTTATTTATGTGTTTCATTGCAGAAGCTCTTTAAAGAGCCACTCATTTTGGCTTTAGTGGAGTCATACCTCTGCTTGTCAAATGCAAACAGAAGCCACACTAGAAAATTCTGCTTTTAAGAATCCATGCTTGACTCTGTTCCCTTATTCTTTGTATGAACAGAATCCCTAAATCAGTAATATGCAGATTGCTAGTGCTTGTGATAAGCATTCTGTGAGAATGAGTGCCCCCTCCATTTGCAGCTCAAGCTGTCAAAGGCAAAACATTCAAGCTCAAGCCCATATGCCACACTATACCATGGCCTACTTGAGGAATACAATTAGTAATCTCGTGACCCACAGCATTTTCAAGTGTCACTTTCCATCATCTTGTAGCTTGATCTGTTCAACTACTAGTTTTCTAGTAATTTTCTCCAGCTATGCACTCTCACAGACTCTAGACTTTTTTGAGAAGCTGGAAAATTTGAAGGATTGTCTTACCTTGTTTTGGCAAAGTTTGACAGTCAATTTTTTAGGGATGCTACTGGTTTCAAACTGTCCAATTGAAAATATATATTCTATCAAAAATTGAGGTAAGGACAGATTATTTGCCTACCTGTCTAACTTTTGCCATAGAGAAAGTAAACACAATACAGAAATTTTTAGATCCCATCATCTTCTATGAAATAAATTTTTCCAGGCAGGAGCAGAGACATATCACTGTCAAGAAAATCTTTGTATTATTAAACATTTTCAAAGCCATATTCTGTAGATCATTGAAGCATTTGAAGATTAACTACTTAAATGTACCCTTTAACCCTGAAATTATACTTAATATGAATTTGATTATTAGAGATAATTATTAACTTGCATTTTTAAATTATACATTTTTAAATGGGTTGCTTAATCAAAATACCCAAAACAATATAGAAATATGCATAAATTATCACACAATAACTTTCCACTTGTGTCAATAAACCAAAACCAATACTATTTTAATATATTTTATATTAACAACTTTTAACATGCAAATATATTAAATAGTATACATATTTTTTACCATTTTATAAAATGTTGCCTTTTTTCTTTAAATAGAGATTTTTGGATTTAATTATTTTGTTTATTTTTTGACTATGAACAATTACAGCTTATTTCAAGTCCTCTAAAGAATGACAGACACTGATAATCCTTAGAATAACTAAAATCAACCTCATCTCTTGTAATTGTGGGATTTGTTCTGTAGACTACTTCCTGAGGGTTTTTTTGGACCATGTATAATTGAGGGAAATTGAAAAAACGTCAGAATTATTTTTAAAGTCTTCACTAGCGTATGCTATGATTCTGGATAATCTCATCCAATAGCCATGAATTGATTGGGATGCTGGATCACTGGGACCATCCATTTTTATTGATCTGTAGTCCCCTTACTCTGAAATTTTAAAAACATTTATAGGTAACATTTATGTGTATATTAATAAAAGTATAGACTTTGCATTGTACACAAGTCACCAAAAGATGATTATTTGTTATATGTTTATGTACTTCTATATATGTCATGTAGTTCTTCTGGGTTTACATTCTTCTGTATGTAGCCAGGATTTTGTTGGGGTATTTTAAGTTTTCCCAGACCTTGAAAGAACAATATTCACTTTCATTTGGAATAACAGGAAAACCAGGATTGCCAAAACAATTCTGCCCAATGTAAGAAGCACAAAAGGCATCAGCTTCCCTGACTTCAAGCTATACTATAAAGCTACATTAATAAAAATTGCCTGGAATCAAAAACAGATTTGTAGATCATTGGAATCAAATCAAAGTCCCTGACTTTAACCTACACACTTACAAATACTTGATTACTGACAAAGAGTTCTAAAATATTTAAAGATCGTATCTTCAGATTTTAGTATGTAGAAAGTGAAAATAGATCCAAACCTATCGCCCTGAACAAAACTCAAATCAAAATGGATAAAAGACCTTAATGTAAACCCAGCCACACTGAACTTGATAGAAAAGATAGTGCAAAGTACCCTCCAATGCAATGGCTCAAGTGACTACTTCCTAAATACAACACCAGTAGCACAGACACTAAGAACAACAATCAATAAGTGGAACCTACTGAAACTGAGAAGCTTCTGTAAGGCCAAGGACACAATAAGACACAATGACAGTCTACAGAATGGGAAAAGATTTTCATTAACCCTACAAGTGACAGAAGACGGATATCTAAAATACATAGAGAATACAAGAAGCTAGAACCCAAAATCATAAATAATCCAATTGAAAAATGGGGTTCTGTACTAAAAAGTGTATTCTCAGAAGAACTACAATGTCTGAAAGGCAGTTGAAAAAGTGCTCAACATCTTTAGCCATCAGAGAAATGCAAATCAAAACAACTTTGAGATACTACCTTACACCTGTCAGAATGGCTAAGATTAAAAACACAGATGACAGCCTATGCTGGAGAGGATGTAGACTGAGGAGAACACTCTTCCACTCTTGGTGGGAGTGTAACTTGTTCAGCCACTGTGGAATGCAGTATGGCAGTTTCTCAGAAAACTGGGAATCAATCTCCCCAAAGACCCAGCAATACCACTACTGGCCATATACCCAAATGCTGCAAACCACAAACTCAGAAGAACTTGGGACCAGAAGGAACATAAGAGAGCCCCTAGGAAGAGAAAATAGAGATCTACTTAGCTAACTGGGAGCACAATGGCTTGCAACCAAGAAGAGGTAGGAATAAATCATGAGAGAAGGAGATGATTGAATGAGAGGAACAAGAAAAGGGAGAAAAAAAGAGATGGAGATCTTAACAGAGGAAGCTGATGTGGGGTTGGGAAAATACCACGTTCTACGGAAACCTCCAAGAACTAACAGGATGTCCCTGCCTAGGTCTCCAACCAATAGTAAAGGTGTTGCCTAAAAGGGACTAATCTATAATCAAATGAATAGCCACCCTAAGTGCCATTACAGAAGTTACATCCAACAATGAATAGAGGTAGAGGCAGGGACACAATGCTGATCACTGGGCTGAGTTCCTGGTTGAGCTGCTAGCAGGGAAGGAGTCTATATTAAGAGAATAGTGACTATGAGAAAAGTTCTCACAGGGTTGGGAGGGGGAAGGGACCTTGAATAAGGATATACAAGGATAGAAAGTGTGACTCCTTTGTTCATAATAATAATAAATGAATAAATGAATGAATAAATAAATAAATAAATAAATAAATAAATAAATAAAAGTATTAAGGAGTCATCTTTCCAGAATTAGATGCACTCCCCAAGCCATTCTAGAATTTCTGATAAAGCAGTTCTAATGTCACAGAGATACTTAGAATGTGGATATGATAAATATGATAAGATTTTTAATTAGGAATGAATCATATTATATAAATAATTAAAACACTTGGTTATGTTACATTAAATAGTTAGGCATGATCCCAACCTAAAACACTTTGTAATTAATTAACAGACTTGACCTCTGGGGAGGGGAAGGACGGAGCAATAGCCAGTACAAAGTGGCTTCTTTTTATTTTCCTATGCTCTGTGCTGTTTGAACTGTTTATAACAATATGCATATAAATAGACATTTTATAATTAAAAAAATAAAAAGGAAATAAATAAAGTCAGAAAAAAAGAAAATTTTGGGCCATTTGTCAAAGATCAGGTGTTCAGAGGTTTTTGAGATCTTCAATTTTATTCCATTGATCCACAAGTCTAATTTTATGCCAGTACTAGGTTGCTTTTATTACTGTAGCTTTATAATATAACTTGAAGTCAAGAATGGTGATGCCTCCTGAGGTTCTTTGTAGAGAGCTGCGTACAGTCACACCATAAGATGGCGCTGGCCTTGAGCGCTCTCCCTGGTAAACAACTCCATATTTGGCTAGGCCAAGGATCTGGCTTGCTTCCACGTATCTGAGCCTATTGGTGATGCCCACGTGGCTATCTTGGATGCCCTGAGGGTATTTAGCTAAGAGCAGGCTTCCCCCCAGTGAGTAGAGTAGAGTAGAGTAGTAGAGTATTAGTAGTTGGTGGTAGGAGTTAGTGAGGAGTTTAGAGTAGTCGGGAGTTAGAGAAGAGTTAGTCAGTAGAAACCAGATTGTAAAGAATCCAAATAAACTGCAAAGAGAAGGATCCGGTGTTGCGTCTTCCTTGCTGGCGAGGTTGCGCGCGACAGTTCTTACATTGAGCAAAATTGTTTTGGCAATCCTGGCTTTCCTGCTATTCCATATAAATTTGAGTATTGTTCTTTCAAGGTCCCTAAAATTTTGTGTTGGCATTTTGATGGGAAGTGCATTGAATCTGTCCATTGATTTTGGTAGAATTGCCATTTTACAATGTTGATCCTACGTATCCAGAAACATGGGAGAACTTTCTATTTTCTGATATCCTCTTCAATTTCTTTCTTCAGTGATTTAAAATCATGACAAATAGATTTATTACTTCTTTGGTTATAGTTACATCAAGGTATTTAATGCTATTTGTTGCTATTACTAAGGGTGATGTTTCTCTTATTTCTTTTCCAACCCTTTTATCTTTAGTGTATAGGAGGATTACTGATTTCTTTGAGTTAATCTTGTATCCTACTACATTGCTGAAGGTGTTTATCAGCTATAGGAGCTCCCTGATTGAATTTTGTGAGTTACTTTTGTATACAATCATATCATCTGCAAATACAGATAGTTTCACAGCTTCTTTTCCAATTTTTATCCCTTTAATCTCTTTTTGTTCTCTTATTGCTTTAGCTAAAACTTGAAGAACTATATTGAATAAATAAGGTGAGAGAGGACATCCTTGTCTAGCTACTGATTTTAGTGAGATTGCTGTGAGCATTTCTCCATTAATTTTGATTTTGGCTGTTGACTTCTTGTAAATTGCCTTTATTATGTTTACGTATTTTCTGTGTATCACTGATCTCTTCAGAAGTTTTTTCATCAAGGAATATTGGATATTATCAAAGGCTTTCTCAGTGTCTTAAATATGATCATGTGGGTTGTTTTTCTCTTTTTAAATTTTTTATTATGAATAAAGTCTCATTTTTAACCATGTATCTTCTTGTTTAAACTCTGGTCCCCCTCCTGACCCTCCATGTAACTCTCTATTCTCCCCGTCTCCTTGTCTCCCCCACAGCAAGGACAAGAGGTCCCAAGGTCCCAAGGTGGCTTAATTCGGCATGTACTCCAGGCAGATCCACTTTCCTCACCCCAACATCAAAACTGAGTCAGATGTTCCTCTCGATGGAATGGGCTCCAAGGTACTGGTCCAAGGTGTTTCAGATCCCAAACTATTTAATGGTTGTGATTTGTAACTTAGAAATGCTTTGCTTTTTGATTAAAGACCACTAATGAGCACATCTCCTGATTATCTTTCTGGGTTTGTGATACATTGCTTGGGAGGATATTGTTAAACTGCATTAATTTACCTGCAAATTATGGATATCATTTTCCTTATTGCTGAGTAGTACTCCATTGTGTAGATGTATCACAATTTGTTAATCCATTCTTCAGTCCATGGGCATCTAGGTTGTTTCCAGGTTCTTGCTATTACAAATAATGCTGCTATGACCATAGCTGAGCTAATGCCTCTGGAGTGGGAATGTGCATCTTTATGGTATACATCCAGAAGTGGTATTGCTAGGTCCTTGGGGAGATTGATTCTCATTTTTCTGAGAAACTACCATACTGCATTTCAGAGAGGTTGAACCAGCTTACACTCCCACCAACAATGGAGGGCAGTTTACCTTGCTCCAAAACATCTTCAGCATAGGCTGTCATCTGTGTCTTTTATCTTAGCCAATCTGACAGGTGTAAGGTGTTATCTCAGAGTTGTTCTGCTTTGCCTTTCTCTGATGGCTAAAGATGTTGTGCACATTTTCATGTGCCTTTCAGTCATTTTTAATTTTTCTGCTGAAAATTCCCCTTTTAATTCTGAACTCTATTTTTTTATGGGGTTATTCAATGTTTTGGGCTCTAGTTTCTTGAGTTCTCTATATATTTTAGAGATCAGTTCTCTGTCACTTGTAGCGCTGGTGAAAATCATTTTCCATTCTGTAGTCTGTAGTTTTGTCTTATTGACTGACTGTTTCCTTTGATTTACAGAATCTTCTCAGTTTCAGGTCCCACTTATTAATTGTTGTTCTTAGTGCCTGTGCTACTGGTGTTCTATTTAGGAAATGGTCACCTGTGCCAATGTGTTGGGGGCTATTTCCCACTTTCTTTTCTATCAAGTTCAGTTTGGGTGGAATTATAATGAGGTCTTTGAACTACTTGGATTTGAGTTTTGTGAATAACTATAACCACAGAATTACAGATCTATTTGATAAAAAGTTTAAATTACTGAAAAAAGAAATTAAAGAGGATATCAGAATATAGAAAGACCTCCCATGCTCCTGGATGGGTAGGATCAACATAGTTCAAATGGCAATTCTACCACAATCAATCTACAGATTCAATGCACTTCCCTTCAAAATACCAACACAATTTTTTACATACCTTGGAACAGTAATACTCAATTTCATTTGGAATAACATGAAAACTAAGATTCCTAAAGCAATTTTACTTAACAAAGTACTTCAGGAGGCATCACCGTCCCCAACTTCAAGATATACTATAGAGCTACAGTAATAAAAACAGCCTGGTAATGACATAAAATCAAACTTGTGGATCAATGGAATCGAATTGAAGATACCGACATTAACCCAAAAACCTATGACTACTTCATCTTTGACAAAGAGGCCCAAAATATTGAATGGACAAAAAGATAGTATCTTTAACAAATGGTGTTGGCATAGATGGATGGTAATGTAGAGAAAAATTTAAATAGATCCAAGCCTTTCAGCCTGTACCAGAGGGTCATTTCTAATATGTTGATTGCTTCTACCATTCCAGGAGTATCGGAAGTCTTTCCATTCTCTGATAAGAATATCAGTTTCTTCCTTCAGTGATTTAAATGTCTTATCAAACAGTTGTGCCTCTTTTTTTCCTTTGAGTTATGATAATATATTTAATGCCATTTGCAACTATTATAAAGGTTTAGTGTTAGAGTTATGTTTCCCTTCTTTTTCATCCCTTTTATTCTTAGTATATATGAGGGCTATTGATTTTTTAGGTAATTGTGTACCCTGCTACATTGCTAAAGGTTTTTAGCAGCTGCTGGAAGTTCCCTTTTAGAATTTTAGGGTCACTTATTTTTATACAATCATATCATTTTCAAATAGACATAGTTTGACTTCTTACTTTCCCATTTTTATTTCATTATTCTCCCTATGTTCTCTTATTGCTTTAGCTGAAAAATATGAACTATGTTGAATAGATGAGGGGAAAGTGGAAAGCATTATCTTGTTTCTGATTTTAGAGTGATTGCTTTGAATTTTTCTCCATTTAGTTTGATGTTGCCTGTTGGCCTTCCTTTATTATATTTAGGTATATTCTGTGTTTTTCTAATATTTCCAGGACTTTTTTCATAAATGAGTGTTGGATTTTGATTCTTTACTTTGTTTATATAATAGATGACATTCATAGTTTTTTTTTTATGTTGAAACATTCCTGCATCTCTGGGATGAAGCCTACTTGATTGTGGTGAATCACTTTGTATATGGTGTTTGATTTGGTTTGCAAGAATATTTTGAGTATTATTGCATCAAAGTTCATGAAGGACATTGGTCTATAATTCTCTTTCTTTGTTGCATCTTTGTTTGGCTTGGGTATAAGTGTTATTGTGGCCTCATAAATAGAGTTTGATAATGATCCTTCAGTTTCTACTGTATGGAATATTTTGACAAGTATTGGTATTAGTTCTTCTTTGAATATCTGGCTGAATTATGTTATGGAACCATCTGGGCTTGCACTTTTTAAATTAGGGAGACTTTTAATAACAGGTTCAATTTCCTTTGGGGTTATAGGTAAGTTTAGGTAATTTATTTGTCTGATCTCAATTTAATTTTGGTAAGTATAACCTTTACAGAAAGCTGCCCATTTCTTCTAGGTTTTCAATTTTAGTGGAATATAGATTTTTCAATGTTTGGCCAGGTCTTGTTGCTGTCGAACCACCAGATTTTTCTGTTGATGCTTTCTTGTTCTTTATATTGTTATATGTATTTTTGCACAAGTGTTTGACCATTGCTTCCTTCATTCAATCTTAATCAACTCTTAGATGGATCTTAGTTAGGTGTGGGTCCAGGAGTTGTATGTATCCAGGTGATTCAGGATCTCCCTCTTCTTACTCGGCGATGCACCAGGGATCTCCAGACGTATGTGTGTGATGATGCAGTTTGCATTTGTGGCAGGTTTTGTCGCAGCAATGTTCTTTCTGCTGTGCATTTCTAGGAATTGGTGGGTGGGTGGGGCAACTTCCAGCTTTGTTTGGTTTAGGACAGGAGCTTGGGAAGTGTCCTAGGCTCAGAGAAAAGGTCTTTGCTTGGCCTAGGCATTGTGGTGTGTTCAGTGTTTTCTCTACTCTGGACCAGGGCCTTGTGTGATGTCCCAAAATTTTACTGTATGTCAATATTGTAAATGCTATAAAGGCTCTGGAGTGAAGTATTAATTAATCATTATTCATATTACCTTAAATATTAAAAATAAGTTTTCACAGCTTAGAATTCTAAACCAGTCTGTACTATCCAAATGAAGTTAGTACATGAAGTAAAGCTTTTCACTTCTCTCCATACATGTGGGATTTGCATAAATAATCAATACAAAAAAAGAATCATTTCAAGAAATTAAACTGCCAATTATTGCAATATAACTCTGGAAGAAACGCATGACTTCCAGAGACTTGCTCTCCAGGTTCAGGGTCAAGTCCTAGACTCAGATCTCAGATCTCCCTAGCAGACAGGAGCTAGGGTTTGGCAGTGAGGGTCTCTTCCAGCCACAACTAAAAGAGGGGACCTTGCACAGATCCAAATCCAATTGCATCAGCAGAGAAGGACTGAGGACTTTGAAATTCAGACCTGGCAAAGAGGTGAGCAGATTCCAGCTCCCTGACCACTACACTTCTGGGGACTTGCTCTCCCGGGCCAGGGTCAATCCCTTGACTCTGATCTTAGCTCTCCTAGTGTACAAGAGCTAGGGTTTGACAGTGAGGGATTCCTCCAGCCACAACTAAAAGAGGGAACCTTGCACCTCCAGGGCAAACTGTGTCATAAGAGAAAGAATGAGGATTTGAAATTCAGACACCTATCCAAAGCAGAGTCAGAGAACGAGCAGACATCTTGGTCAGAGGAGACAGGAGACACACAAGCCCTCTTGCCACAACTGACTAGGAGCTGCATAATCATGAACCACTGAAGCTATGGGCAGATGCCAGTGCAAAAATACATATAACAATATAAAGCACAACAAGGCAACACCAGAAGAAACTGTGGTTCTACAACTACAAGACATGAACACAGCAATGAAGAAGAAACAGAAGAAAACAACAGCAAAAACACCTTTATAAAAATTATTGAAGCATTCAACAAATATATAAAAAATTCTATTACAAAAATAGAAAAAATGCAAACAAAAAATAGGAAGAGATGAACAAATCCTTGAAAAAAAAAAAACAAGAAAAGGTAAACCAA
This sequence comes from Sigmodon hispidus, assembly GCA_004025045.1. NCBI lineage: Eukaryota > Metazoa > Chordata > Mammalia > Rodentia > Cricetidae > Sigmodon > Sigmodon hispidus. Next base: position 92,810 of record PVIH01004875.1, read on the forward strand.
AAATAAAAGAAATATTCCAGGAAATAAAAACTGAAATAGAAGCAATAAAAAAGGCACAAAATGAGGCAAAGGTGGAAATAGAAAATATGAAGAAAAGACCTGGAACTACAGATACAAGCATAACCAACAGAATCCAAGAGATGGAAGAGATAATTTCAGAAGTGGAAGATTCAGTAGCAGAAATAGATAAATCAGTCAAAGAAAATATTAAAACCAAAAAAGTCATAACACAAAATATTCAAGAAATCTTGGACATCATGAAAAGACATAACCTGAGAATAAAGGCACGGACAATGTATTCAATAAAATCATAGAATAAAACTTTCCTAACTTAAAGAAGGAAATGCCTATACAGATACAAGAAGCTTACAGAACACCAATTACATATGACCCCACAAAAAAGACTGCTCGTCACATAATAATCAAGCCGCAGGACATACAGAACAAAAAAAATATATTTAAGAGCTGCAAAAGAAAATGGTCATCTTACTTATAAAGGCATACCCATCAGAATAACACTTGACTACTAAATGGAAACAATGAAAGTGAGGAGGGCTTGGTCAGAAGTTATACAGACACTACAAGAGCATGGCTGCCAAACTACACTACTATACCCAGCAAGTTATCAATCAGCATAGATGGAGTAAACAAAATATTTTATAACAAATTCAGACTGAAACAATACTTATCTATCAATCCAGCCCTCCAGAAAGCACTAGAGGGAAAACTCAACACTAAGGATCTCAGATACACCCAGGAAACTACAAAAAATAAATAATCACACAGAAGAATAACCCAGAGAAAGGAAATACATAGAAGCTATTATCAAAAATAGCGGGAAATATCAAGCAGTGGTCACTAATATCCCTTAATATCAATGGACTCAACTCATATGTAAAAAGGCACAAACAAACAAAATGGATACAAAAACAGAAGCCATCCTTATGCTGCATAGAAGAAAAACACCTGAACCACAAAGACAGACACAGGTTCAGAGTAAACAATTGGTAAAAGATTTTCCAATCAAATGGCTCTAAGAAACAGGCTGTGGTTGCCATTCAAATATCTAACAAAATAGACTTTAAGCTAAAAGTAATTAAAAGGGACCAAGTTGGTCATTACTTATTCATCACAGGAAAAATTGGTCAAGAAGAAATTTCAACCCTGAATATTTATGCTCCTAAAATAAGGGCACTTACATATATAAAAGAAACACTACTAAAGCTCAACTCTCACATCAGTTCTCACACCCTAGTAATGGGAGACTTCAATACCCCACTTTCACCCCTGGATTGGTCAACCAGACAGAGACTCAACAGAGAAATAAGGAGTATAAAAGAGGTTATGAGGCAAATGGATTTAATAGATATTTACAGAAGCTTCTACCCAAATGCAAAAGAATATACATATTTCTCATCTCCTCATGGAACTTTCTCTAAAATTGACCTCATAATTTGTCATAAAGCAAATATGAATAGTTACAAAAAATTGGAAATAATCCCATGTATCATATTGGACAGACAAGGCTTAAAGTTAGAGTTTAACAATATCAAAAATAACAGAAAGCAAAACAACTCATGGAAACTAAACATTACAAAGCTGAACCACCTCTGGGTCAAGAAAGAAATTAAGAAAGAAATCAAGATATCTCTAGAATTTAATGAAAAAGAAGCCACAATGTACCCAAATTTGTGGGACACAATGAAAGCAGTCTAATGAGAAAAATTCATAGCACTAGATGCCTACATGAAAAACCTAGAGAAATCACATACTAGAGAACTAAGAGCAAAACTGAAAGCCTTAGAACAATTACAAGCAAACTTACCTAGAAGGAACAGATGACAGAAAACAATCAAACAATTGAGCTGAAATCAATACAATTGAAACAAAAAGAACAGTACAAAGAATTAATGAATCAAAGAGTCGGTTCTTTGAGAAAGTCAATAAGATAGATAAGCCATTATCCAAACTAATCAAAAACCAGAAAGAGAGTATCCAAATCAGCAAAATCAGAAATGAAAATGGGACATAAAAACAGACCCTAGGAAATCCAGAGAATTATCAGGTCATACTTTGAAAATTTGTAGTCTGCAAAAATAGAAAACCTAGAGGAAATGGAAAGCTTTCTGGAAAGGCACAATTTACCAAAATTAAATGATGATCAGATTAATTAACTAAAGAGACCTATAACTCTAAATATAATTGAAACTGTTATTAAAAAAGTCCCAAGTACCAGGACCAGGGGCTGTCTGTGGAGCTTGTCCCCAAACACTCTGTAGCAGACTGAGATAAACTCAGTCTGCCAGGGTCCCCGCAGCTGCTGCTGAGGGATTTTGCAGGACCATCCACTTCCATCGGAACAAACAGATAAGGACTGAGGATTCTGAAAGACAGTTTCAGACTCTACCCAAAGGTGAGGTGGGTTCAGCAGGCCCCAGTTCCTGAGGATGTCCTCTCTCCCCCAAGGGAAAACTGTGTTCTGGTCTGGTTGCGGTTCTGGGACCAGGGGCTTTCTGTGGAGCTTGCCCCAACACACTCTGTAGCAGACAGAGAAAAACATGGTCTGCTGGGGTCCCCCCAGCTGCTGCTGAGGGGATTTACACAGCCACCTTCCTCAAACTGATCAATCAGAGAAGGACTGAAGACTTGAAATCCAGTCCCCTGCCCAGAGACGAGGTAGAGATTGAGCAGACCTTTTATTCAGAGGTGACAGGATGTGCCACAACTGACTAGGAGACACCTAATTGTGTACCACTGAAGCCATGGGCAGACACCAGTGCAGAAATATACATAAAAATATAAAATGAAAAGAAGACAACTCCAGAAGAAATTGGCGGTCCTACAATTACAAGACCTGAATTGAGCAATGGAGAGGAAACAGAAGGAAGCAACACCAAAAATTCCTTTATGATAATCATCGAAGCTCTCAAAGAAGATATGAAAAAATGACTTAAAGAAATATAAGTAAAAAACAACAAAAAATTGGAAGAGATGAACAGATCTATGAAAGAAACATGCCAGGAACTAAAAGCTGAAATAGAAGCAATAAAAAAGGCACAAAATGAGGCAAAGATGGAAATAGAAAACCTGAAGAAAAAAGCTGGAACCAAAGATACAAGCATAACCAACAGAGTTCAAGAGATGGAAGATAGAATCTCTGAAGTAGAAGACTCAGTAGCTCAAATAGATATATCAGTCAAAGAAAATACTAAAACCAAAAAAGCCTTAACTCAAAATGTTCAGGAAATCTGGGACACCATGAAAAGATCTAACTTTAGAATAATAAGAATAGAAGAAGGAGAAGAATACCAGCTCAAAGGCACAGATAATGTTTTCAATAAAATCATAGAAGAAAACATCCCTAATCTGAGAAGTAAATGCCTATAAAGATACAAGAAGCTTACAGACCACCAAATAGATATAACCCCCCCCCAAAATAGTCAGCACACCACATTATAATCAAGCCACAAAATATACAGAATGAAGAAAAAATTATAAAAGCTGCTAAAGAAAAGGGTCAGCTTACATATAAAGGCAGACCCATCAGAATAACACCTGACTATTCAATGGAAACAATGAAAGCTAGAAAGGCTTGGTCAGAAGTTATACAGACACTAAAAGTACATCGCTGTCAAACAAGAATAATATACCTTGCAAAATTGTCAATCACCATACATAGAGTAAACAAGATATTTCATGACAAAGTCAGACTGAAACAATATCTATCTACCAATCCAGTGATACAGAGGGTATTAGAGGGAAAACTTCAACCTTAGGACCCCAGATACACCCAAGAAGCTACAAACAATCAATAATTCCACAGAAGAATAGTCAAGAGAAAGGAAATACTAACAAGTTACCACCAACAAATGTCAGGAAATATCAATCAGTGGTCAATAATATCCCTTAATATCAATAGACTCAACTCTTCTATAGAATGTCACACACTAACAAGATGGATACAACAACAGAAGCCACTCTTCTGTTGCCTACAAGAAACACACCTAAACCACAAAGACAGACAAAGGCTTAGAGTAAAGGGTGGGAAAAGATTTTCCAGTCAAATAGTCCTAAGAAAAAAGTGGGGGTTTTCACCCTAATTTCAACAAAATAGACTTTAAGCTAAAAGCAATTAAAAGGGACCAAGATGGTCATTACTTATTAATCACAGGAAAAATTGGTCAAGAGGAAATTTCAATCGTGAATATTTATGACCCTAATATACGGGCACCTACCGATGTAAAAGATATACTGCTAAAGTTTGAATCCCACATCAATTCTTACACCCTAATAGTGGGAGAATTTAATACCCCACTTTCAACTCTGGATAGGTCAACCAGAAAGAGACTCAACAGAGAAATAAGGAGTCTAAAAGATTATGATGCAAATGGATGTAATAGATATCTACAGAATCTTCCACCCAAACGCAAAGGAATATACATATTTCTCAGCTCCTCATGGAACTTTCTCCAAAATTGACCACATAATTGGTCATAAAGCAAATATCAATAGATACAAAAAAAAGGAAATAATCCCTTGTAACATATCGGACCACAAGGACCTAAAGATAGAGTTCAACAACATGGAAAATCAAAGAAAGCCTACCAACTCATGAAAACTAAACATCACTCAGCCTTAGAACAAATAAAAGCAATCTCACCTAGAAGGAGTAGATGGCAGGAAATAATCAAACTTAGAGTTGAAATCAACACAATTGAAACAATAAGAATAATACAAAGAATCAATGAATCTAAGAGTTGGTTCTTTGAGAAAGTCAACAAGATAGATAAGCCCTTAGCCATACTAATCAAAAAACAGAGAGAGAATGTTCAAATCAGCAAAATCAATAATGTAAAGGGGGACATAACAACAGACCAAAAGGAAATCCAGAGAATTATCAGATCATACTTTGAAAGTCTGTATTCCACAAAAATGGAAAACCTTGATGAAATGGACAGCTTTATGGACAGGTACCATCTACCAATATTAAATGAAGACCAGATTAATTACATAAACAGGCCTATAACCCTTAATGAAATTGAAGCTGTCATTAAATGCCTCCCCAAAAATAAAAGCCATGGTCCAGAGGGTTTCACTGCCGAAATCTACCAGACATTCAAAGAATTACTTCCATTACTCCTCAAACTATTTCACAGTAGAAACTGAAGGAATATTGCCAAATTTCTTTTATGAGGCCACAATCACCCTAATACCCAAGCCACTCAAAGACACAAAAAAGAAGGAGAATTACAGACTAATTTCCTTATGAATATTGATGCTAAAATTCTCAACAAAATTTTAGCAAGCCAAATAAAACAATGTATAAAAAATATCATCCACCATGACCATGTAGGCTTCATCCCAGAAATGAAGGGCTGGTTTGACATACGAAAAACCATAAACATTATCTATCATATAAACAAATTAAAGGAACAAAACCACATGATCATATACTTAGATGCTGAAAAAGTCTTTGACAAAATCCAACACTCCTTTATGATTAAAGCCTTGGAGAGATCAGGAATACAGGGAGAATATCTAAATATAATAAAGGCGATTTACAATAAGCTAACAGGCAGTATCAAACTTATTGAGAAAAACTCAAAGCAATCCCACTAAAATCAGGAACTAGACAAGGATGTCCTCTCTCCCCCAATCTATTCAATATAGTTTAGTTTTTGAAATTTTAGCTAAAGCAATAAGAGAATGAAAGGAGATTAAGGGGATACAAATTGGAAAAGAAGAAGTGAAGCTATCTCTATTTGCAGATGATATGACTGTATACATAAGTGACCCAAAAAATTCTTCCAAGGAACTGCTAAAGCTCATAAGTTCCTTCAACAATGTAGCAGGATACAAGATTAACTCAAAGAAATCAGTAGCCCTTCTATACACTAAAGATAGAAGAGCTGAAAAAGAAATAAAGAAAACAGTACCCTTCATTATAGCAGCAAATAGTATTAAATTCCTTGGAGTAACTATAACCAAAGAAGTAACAGACCTATTGGAAAAAAATTTTAAATCACTTAAGGAAGAAATTGAAGAGGATATCAGAAAATGGAAATCTCTCCCATGTTCCTGGATAGGTAGGATCAACATAGTAAAAAAATGGCAATTCTACCAAAAGCAATCTACAGATTTAATGCACTGCCCATCAAAATACCAACACAATATTTTTTGGACCTTGAAAGAACAATACTCAATTTTATTTGGAATAACAGGAAAGCCAAGATTGCCAAAACTATTTTACTCAACCAAAGAACCTCAGGAGGTATCACCATCCCTGACTTCAAGTTATACTATAGAGCTACAGTAATAAAAACAACCTGGTACTGGCATAAAAACAGACTTGTGTATCAATGAAATAGAACTGAGGATCCAGACATTAACACAAAAACCTATGAATACCTGATCCTTGACAAAGAGGCCCAAAACATTTAATGGAAAAAGATATTATATTTAACAAATTGTGTTGGCATAGCTGGATGGAAGTGTGTAGAAAAATGCAAATAGTTCTGAGCCTGTCACCCTGCACAAAACTCAAATCCAAGTGGATCAAAGACCTCAACATAAACCCAGCCACTTTGAACTTGATAGAAAAGTAAGTGGGAAATACACTTCTATGAATTGGCACAGGTGACCACTTCCTAAATATAACACCAGTGACACAGACACTAAGACCAACAATCAATACGTGGGATCTCCTGAATCTAAGAAGCCTCTGTAAAGACAAGATCACTGTCAATAGGACAAAATGACAGTCTACAGAATTGGTAAAGATTTTCACCAACCCTACAAGTGATAGAGGACTGATCTCTAAGATATATAAAGAACTCAAGAATCCAGAGCCCAAAACCTTTAATAACCCAATTAAAAAATGCGTCTCAAATCTAAAAAGGGAATTCTCAGCAGAAGAATTACTAATGGCTGAAAGGCACCTGAAAAAGTGCTCATCATCTTTATCCATCAGAGAAATGCAAATCAAAACAACTTTGAGATACCCTCTGACACCTGTTAGATTGGCTAAGATAAAAGACACAGATGACAGCCTGTGCTAGAGAGGATGCTGAGCAAGGGGAACACTCCTCCATTGTTGGTGGGAGTGTAAGCTTGTTCAGCCACTTTGGAATGCAGTATGGCAGTTTCTCAGAAAATTGAGAATCAATCTTGTCAAGGACCCAGCAATACCACTTCTGGGTGTATTCCCTAAATATACATAGTCACACTCCAAACGCATCAGCTCAACTATGTTCATAGCAGCGTTATTTGTAATAGCAAGAACCTGGAAACAACCTAGATTTCCCTCAACTGAAGAATGGATTGACAAACAGTGGTACATCTACACAATGGAGTACTACTCAGCAGTAAGAAAAAAATGATATCCTAAAATTTGCAGGTAAATGGATGGATTTCGATTATATCCTACAGAGTGAGGTATCACAAACTCAGAAAGATAAGCAGGGGATGTACTCACTCATTAGTGTACTCTAAACAACAAACAAACAAACAAGAAAAACACAAAGCATGCCCAATTTGCAAACCACAACCCCTGAATAGCTTGGGATCAGAAACACCCTGGACTGACACCTTGATCCCACTCCCCCTAGAGGAACACCCAACTCACTATTGAGGGAGCGGGGAGAAAACAGGATCTGCCAGGAATGGAGACTGAACTAAGCAATATTGGGGCAGTGGAACCATGGGACTGCCTGCAGCAGGCCCAGGAATGGGATGGGGATTTGTTGAGAAGAGAGAATGTTCTGATGTGGTGGGAGGGGGTAGGGACCTTGAATAAGAATATACAAGGTTATAAAGTGTGACTTCTTTGTTCATAATAATAATTAAAAAAAAGAGTTCCAAGTAATAAAATCCCTAGTCCAGATTGTTTCATTGTAGAATTCTACCAGACATTCAAAGAAGAACTACTACCATTACTCTTCAAACTATTTCACACAATAGAAACTGAGAGAATAGTGCCAAATTTCTTTTATGAGGCCACAATTACTCTATTAACCAAGCCATTCTAATAAACATCAATGAAGGAGAACTACAGACCAATTTCCCTTATAAATAATGATGCTAAAATTCTCAAAATTTTGGTAAAAAGTACACAAAAATATACAATAAATATCATCCACCATGACCAAGTTAGTTTCATCCATGAAATGCAGTGTTGGATAAACTTGCAAAAAACCGTACTTGTCTGACATCATATAAAAAATGAAGGAAAATAATTCATGATTATATCCTTTGATGCTGAAAGAGCCTTTGACAAAATCCTACACTCCTTTATGATAAAAGCACTTGAGAGATCAGGAACACAGGGAAAATATCTCAATATAATAAAGGCAATTTAAAAGAAGCCAACAGCCAACATCAAACTTAATGGAGAAAAAAACCAGAGCAATCCCACTAAAATCAGGAAGTAAACAAGGATGTCCTTTCTCCCCTTATCTATTCAATATAGTTCTCAGAGTTTTAGCTAAAGCAATAAAAAAACAATGGGAGATTAAGGGAATACAAATTAGAAAAGAAGAAGTGAAACTATCTCTATTTGCAGATGATATGATTGCATATATAAGTGACCCACAAAATTCTACCTGGGAATTCCTATAGCTGATAACCATCTTCAGTGATGTAGCAGGATACAAGATTAACTCAAAAAAATCAGTAGCCCTTCTATAAATAAAGGACTAAAATATAAATAAATACACTAAATATAAAAGGACTGTAAAAGAAATAAAGGAAACATCAACCTTTATTATAATCACTGCAAATAGTATTAAATACCTTGGAATAACTATAACCAAAAAAGTAACAGATATATTTGACAAAAATCTTAAGTCACTAAAGAAAGTAATTGAAGAGGATATCAGAAAATGGAATGATCTCCCATGTTCCTGGACAGGTAGGATCAACATAGTAAAAATGACAATTCTACCAAAAGCAATCTACAGATTCAATACACTGCCCTTCAAAATCCCAACACAGTAATTACGGACTTTGAAAGAACAATACTCAACTTCATTTAGAATAACAGAGAAGACAGGATTGCCAAAACAATTTTGCTCAACAAAAGGACCTCAGGAGGCACAAGCATCCTTACTTCAAGATATACTATAGAGCTACAGTAATAAAAACAGACTGGTACTGGCATAAGAATAGACTTGTGGATCAATGGAATCGAACTGAGGATCTGGTAATTACCCCAAAAACCTAGGAACACCTGATCTTCAACAAAGAGGCCCAAAATATTCAATGGAAAAAAGATAGTATCTTTAACAAATGGTGTTTGCATAGCTGGTTGGTAATGTGTAGAAAAATGCAAATAGATTCATGCCTTTCACCCTGCATAAAATGCAAATCCAAGTGGATCAAAGACTTCAACATAAACCAAACCACTCTGAACTTGAGAGAAAAGAAAGTGTGAAATACCTTCCAATGAATTAGCAGAGGTGACTGCTTTCTAAATATGACACCAGGGGCACAGACACTAAGAACAGCAATCAATACATGGGACCTCATGAAACTGAGAAGCTTCTGTAAGTCAAGGACAATGTCAATAGGACAAATCGACAGCCTACAGAATGGGAAAAGATTTTTACCAATCCTACAAGTAATAGAGGATTGATGTCTTAAATATATAGAGAACTCAAGAAACTAGAGTCCAAAACTTTGAATTACCTAATCAAAAAAATGGGGTTCAGAATATGAAGATAATTCTCAGAAGAAGAATTACAAATGACTGCAAGACACTTGAAGAAATTGTTCAACATCTTTAGCCATCAGAATAATGCAAATCAAAAGAACTTTGAGTTACCATCTGACACCTGTCAGATTGGCTAAGATAAGAATAACAGATGACAGCCTATGCTGAAGAGGTTGTGGGAAAAGGGGAACACTCCTCCATTGTTGGGGGGAGTATAAGCTTTTTCAGCCACTCTGGAATTCAGTATGGTGGTTTCTCAGAATCAGTCTCCCAAGGATCCAGCCATCCCACTTCTGGGCATATACCCTAAAGATGCACATTCCCACTCCAAAGGCATTAGCTCAACTATGTTCATTGAAGCATTATTGGTAATAGAAAACACCTGGAAACAATCTAGATGCCCATCAACTAAAGAGTGGGTTAACAAACCGTGGTACATCTACACAATGGAGTACTACTCAGCACTATGAAAAAATGATATTCTAAAATTTGCAGGCAAATGGATGGATTTGGAGAATATCCTCCTGAGTGATATTTAAACCCGGAAAGATAAGCAGGGGATGTACTCACACATTAGTGTACTCTAAATAAGAAGGCAAAAAGCAAAGCATGTCCAAACTGCAAACCACAATCCCTGAACAGCTTTGGATATGAAACACCTTGGTGTGGCACCTTGGATCCCACTCTCTCTAGAGGAACATCTGTCTCAGTCTTGATGTTGGGACGAGGATACGAGATCTGCCAGGAGTGGATGCTAAACTTAGCTATATTGGGACCTTAGGACCTCCTTCCATGCTGGGGAGGAGATGGGGAGATGTGGAGAAGTGAGAGTGACTGGAGGGTGTGGGAGGGGGAAGGGACTTTGAATAAGGATATACACGGATAGAAAATGTGACTTTATTCATAATAAAAAAAAGAAAGAGCAAGAAAAAAGAACCTAGAAACAACCTAGATACTCCTCAAGTGAGGAATGGATTTACAATCTGTGGTCCATCTATACAATGAAGTACTACTCAGCAGTAAGAAAAATTGATATCCATTGCAGGCAAATGGTCAGATATGGTTAATATCTTCCTTAGCAAGGTATCACAAATCCAGAAAGAGAAGTAGGGTAAGTACTCACTCATTAGTGGGCTTTAAACAAAAAGCAAATCTTGTCCAAGCTGCAAACCACAAAGACTGAACAGCTTGGGATCGGAAGCACCTTGAACTGGCACTTTGGAGCACATTCCCTTCAGAGGAACACTTGAGCCAGTATTGATTTGGGGATGAGGAAAGTTGATTTGCCTGGAGTGGAGGCTGAACTAAGTCACTTTGGTACCTACTGTCCTTGCCAGGGAGGAGATAAGGCGATGGGGAGAAGAGTGACTTGTAGGGGCAGGAGGGGAATGGCATTTGAACAAGGGGATACATGGATTAAAAAGGAGACTTAACTAATAATAAAAAATCAATAAAAAAAGAAACACATTTCAGAAGGAAATATTTTTATCCTGGTGCTTCTGGCACATGCCTTTAAACCCATAACTTGAAAGGCAGAGGCATTCTCTGAGTTCATGGCCAGTGTGGTCTACAGAGCAAGTTCCAGCGTAGCTAGCTATACCAGAGAAACCATGTTTACAACCTCCCCAAAACAAACATGCACCACAACAAAAAAGAATATCATTTTTAATTGTTCTCTAAATATGGCAGAATTGTGGAAAAAGAGAATATTAAATTAAAAATATAAATATGTAAATTATGTAAATAAGCCAGATATGACTGTTTTTCTTTATCTCAAAATTAAACACTTATTAGTAATTTTGTTATAATTTTCTTCTGCAGAAACTATAAGAGAGCCCTTCATAATCTAATATGTTTTTATACAAAGACAATGGTATTTCCTAGTGCCTTATCTGTTTTGCAAAAATTATGTAGTTTTCTTTTATAATCTTTATGAATATTATGGAAGTTCTAAAAATTAATTTTTAAGAATGGCACTCTTATGTTTTTTGCTTCCATTATATATGTGGTGCCTTCATTCAACTGTTGTTCTCTCAATATATGACATGTATTTCTGATATAAAGTCTCTCTAGGGGTCACTGTGATCTCAAATTCATCAATGAAGCCATATTTATTTGCTGCTATAAGAAGCTCCCAAAATGAATTCAGACAACCACATTTCACTGATGGCCTGGTAAAAATCACCTGGGTTTTCACTTTAAATATCTATTTTCATTGCTTGTTTAAAACATTCAATTGAAAATTTGTGTCTTTTCATTTACTACTGGTTTGCTACAATTATGTTTAGCTCTAACTGTACATTTATAACTTTTTGTTTTCTGTACATTCGTTTATGTTCTATAAAATATAAATTTTTTTTATTGCATTAAGTGTCACATACTTAAGAAACCTAAAGTCCAGTTTTTATATTCTCAACTTCATCAATACTTTCATTTAGCACAATGAACAATAGTATTCCTAATAGAAATTATTGTTGGATTATTCCTAAAATTGCTGATATCCTGATGCATTTCATATCTACAAGTATAGTATTTATATATAAATTTGGAGGATATCATGTTGTAACAAATATTTGCATCTTTTTCTTCAAACAATGAAGGTGAATGAATATTCTCAATTATTTTTCTCTGTACATTAGGTAATCATGTAGTTTATATCATTGCTATTTTTAATGAAGTATTTTACATGAGATTTTTATGAAAGTTAAAATGTCTTCAGATTTAGATTACATTCACTTTGTTATTATATAAGAAGTATTGTTTTGTTTTGCTTAGATTATTTTAGCATGTGCATAATCTGAATTTTCATTTTCCCTTAAAATTTTTTTCATTAAATATCTTTGATTACATTGTTTCTTCTTTTCTGAATTCCCCCAGATTTTTCTCAACTCCATACTAACTATACTTAATATAGTATTGATTAAGTGTGACTACTATGTCTTATCAGATCTAGCTCCTCTGCATTTTTACCACCCCTGAATAATCAGAAAGGAAAAATTAAACAAACAAAGAACAAATAAGATAAACAATCTATCAATAATAAAATATTTTTTTAAAAAATTGATGAAACAAAAATTGTATCTATTTTATGTTTGCCAATAATTTGTGTAGCTGAGGCCTACTCTGGAGTGTGGTTGTTATAACCACTGAAACTCATAAGAATTTTTTTTAAATGGAGTGAGTACAAAAGACAATATTACATTGTAAGGTGTAAATTTATCCTTGGTAGGGCTTGTAGTTTGTGTCTACATTTACCTTTGCACAGTTTACAGTCCTATTGTATATGAAAAACACTCTTTCTTTGAGTAAACTGCCATTTATTGATCTTACAGTCTTTCTGCTTTTGTTCCCAACAGATCCATGAGTCTTGAGTTGAGAGGTTTGATGGAAATATTTATTTTGTACCTAGTGCTTCAAAATGCCTTATTCTCCATGAATAGGCCAGTTGAGGTTCTCTGTGTTATTTTTTATCCATTAAAATAAGAATTATCCCTGGTAAGGGTGGAGAAATAAAGTTATTTACAATAATAACATTGAGAAACTTCTCAGTTTATGTTGCACACATAGATGTTAATTATTCTTCACATTTAAGCAGTTGTAAAATTATCTGTCTCTTTTTCCTTCTAAAAAGTTTATTTCCAGAGATCCATAGCTAAAATTGTCTGTGTATCCCCTGGGAAGAGAAAATAGAAATTATCTCCTTAGCTAATTGGGATCATAAAAGGTTGTAACCAAGAAGATGTGGGAATAAATCACGAGATAAGAAAATGATTATGTGAGAGAAACAACAAGGAGGGAGAGAAAAAAAAAGAGATGGGATTGGAAAAATACAGGGTTCGAGGGAAACCCCCAAGAACCCAAAGGATGTCCCTGCCTAGTTCTCCAACCAATAGCAAAGGTGTTTGCCTATACAGGACTTCCTCCATAAACAAACGAATAACCACCCTAAGTATCATCACAGAACTTACATCCAACAATGAATAGAAATAGAGGCAGGGAGGCATGCTTGAGCGCTGGGCTGAGTCCATAGTCCTTCTGACAGCAGGGGAGGAGACTCTATATGAGCAAGAGGATAGGGACTATGAGGAAATTTCTCACAGTGATGGCTGGCTGGAGCTCTGGTGTGCTCACTGAATCAAGAACATCTACCTAGGAACCATCTAGAATAGGAACTAAGTGCTCCAAGAATAGGCAACTGTCCATTGACACAGCCAGCATGGGGATCCTCAAGGATAGGGTGCAGACAGTGTTTTTGTGCACGGACTGGCACCTTGGAGTCAATTCCCTCCAAAGGATCACCTAATCCAGTCTGGATATTAGGATGAGAAACTCGGATTGCCTAGAGTGGATGCTGAGCTGATCTACCTTGGGTACTCTTGTCTTTTCTGAGTGGGACCTGGGGGCTGCGGAAGAAGTAGGCTGAAGACTAACCCGGAGGTGTGGGGTGGGAAATGGAATAGGAAAAAAGGGTACATGAATAAAAAATGAGACTTTATTTTATATAAACAAAAATTTTAAAAAATTGATCATGTGGTTTTGTTCCTTTAGTTTGTTTATATGATGGATAACATTTACAGTTTTTCATATGTTAAACCAGCCCTGCATTTCTGGGATGAAGCCTACTTACTCTAGATGTCCCTCAACTGAAGAATGGATTAACAAACTGTGGTACATCTACACAATGGAGTACTACTTAGCAGTAAGAAAAAATGATATCCTAAAATTTGTAGGCAAATGGATGGACTTGGAGAATATCCTCCTGAGCGAGGTATCACAAACTCAAAAGATAAGCAGGGGATGTACTCACTCATTAGTGGACTCTAAACAAACAAACAAGAAAAAAATCAAAGCATGCCCAAGCTGTAAACCACAACCACTGAACAGCTTGGGATCAGAAACACCTTGGATCCCACTCTCTCTAGAGGAACACCTGACTCACTCTTGAAGGAGGGGGAAGAAAACTGGATCTGCCTGGAGAGGAGACTGAACTAAGCAATATTGGGACAGTGGGACCTTGGGACTGTCTGCTGCCTGCAAAATACTGCTCTGACAAAAGGTACTAAGTCACTTGTTTAGTCATATGTTAGGTTAATAGTTAAGAGTTAGCTAGCAATATGCCTAAGCCATAGGCAAAATGTCATGAAATTAATATAAGAGTTTGTGTAATTCTTTGGGACCAAGCAGCTCTGATATGTCTATTTGGTACAATTAGTTCAAATCTTGGGGCTAGTCTGAGCCAGAAATTAATTACTACACAATTAATTAATTAATTAACTAATTAATTAATTATACTTCCTTGAGTCAGTTAACTCCCCTTTCCCCCTCTTCCTTAAGGTCCCAATTTACTCAGAAAATTCTATCTCTTTTCTTTTCTCTGGGGGAATCATAGATGTCTCTATTAAGTTTCTCCTTGTTTCCAGGCTGCTCATCGGCTGTGGATTGTAGCCTGGTTATCCTTTGCTTTACCTCCAAAATCTGTTTATAATATAACATGTTTGCATTTCTGAGCTTGTGTTACCTTACTCAGGAAAATATATTCTAGGTTCATCGATTTGCCTATAAATTTTAAAATGTCAGTTTTTTACTTCCAAGTAGTGCTTCATTGATTAATGCAACATATTTTTAAACTCATTTTTCAGCTGAGGTGCATCTAGGTTGTTTCCAACTTTTGGTATTATGAATAATACTATGAACATAGTTGTGCTAATGGCTTTTTGGTAAGAATATGCATATATATCTAAGAGTGGTGTTGCTGGATTATTAGGTAGATTGATTCTCAGTTTGCTGAGGAGCCACCATACTGGGATATCTGGAAATTTATGTGAGGAGAATCCCCTGTGTTTCTGTCTTTTTATTATATGTTTGAGATCACAAAAGACTTGTACAGACCGCTGTTAATATTCTAAGTTTCAATTAACTGTTCAGACAACAAATGCTGAAACTCATGGTGTAGAAAGGATTAAATCAGGGCTAGTGAGAAAGTAGAGTATATTGTTTCATAGCATCAACATTAATAATATCCTTGACTTACCTTGATATATTGTGTTTTGATTCTGTGGTAATACTACATACAAAGATTAGTTTTCTCATGCAGCAACATGCTTTCTTGGAAATATGTGTACCTGGGAGAATATTTTATTTATATACGTATATTAAAAACCAGACATACTGCCTTTAGCATTCAAACACAGAACATGAGAGAGTGGTGGGAAATATAATATCCAAGTTTTAGTGGTCACCTTGCATAATATTTATGGAAAATTCTATGCCTGTGGAAAGCATTACATAAATATGTCAGTGCCAATATGTATCTCCCTTGAATCAATATTTGGTAGATTTGTAATTGCAGTTGTAGTCTTGAATTTCTATCAGCTGAATTTTTATAAGCATAATTCTTTCTCTATAAAATCCAGCCAAAGTTTGACTATATCCTAAAAGAAATATCAAGCCAAAATATTATCTTTTGTCTAATGTTATTTAATGACCTAAAAAAGAGTAGCTATGTATCATATAAGGTATGCTAGCTTTGATTAATTATCCAAGTGCTAGTAGGTGGTCTTATATCCATACATAGAGGGGTGCCTCAATTTAACTCAATTGTTACTAAAAATAAAAAATATATGAACTTCAGATGTAAATGTGATAGTAGTGATGGGAGAAAAAACTATTGCAAAGATGAGGTAGATTTTTCCAAATATTATATATTAATATATTCATTCTGAAGATGATATTTTATGAATGTAAAATACACCAGAAAAAAACAAAAGTGAATACTACCTCTAAATAAGCATGTGCAACTATAAATAAATTCTGACATATAGAAAAGAAATGGAAATTGTAGATAATGGAAATATATTTTGAGCATATCTTCATAAGAAAACACTTCTTATTTTATTATTATTAGCTAAACACTGGCACTTAACTTTAATTCCAGCCCTTGGGAAGCAGAGACAGGAGAGTATCTGGGTTTGATGTCAGCCTTTTATATAAAGTAAGATCTAGAGAAGACAGAACAACATAGAGATACTCCATCTTGAAATTTAAAAGAAAAAAGGTTTTTTTGGGGGGTACTGTGAAATTTTATATAAAAATTCTGAATATTTGTTAAAAGGCATGAAAATAAGATTACATTTTACATTATAAGCATGCTTTAGAGCTTTAGAAGATATAAATACATTGTGTAGTGTTATAATTCAAGCATATAAACATTGCACTTGATGAAACTGAAACAAAGACTCACCAGCAAGCTGTTCATGGCAGGCTACAGTCAAGATCAGAGTGATTCAGACAGAAATAAAAGCTTTCTTATAGATAGCCAGAATGTAGGTCCAAGCAGCCTGGCACATGGTCTTCTATAGGCATCACTGGATGATATTGGCTATTGTAAATTTGAACCAGAGCCTAGGTTAACTTACATTTTTATTTCTGTTACCTACATTCAATTTTGATGCATCAGAAACAACACATTTTGGTGTGAGAGAGAAATAAATTAATAGGTCTGATGAAGATCTCCAAGATAACCACAATTTGCATTCCATTCTTGGAATTGAGATCTTCCTTGTTGGCTTTTACTAAATTCTCTATCGAAATGTGTACACTCTTCCAAACAGTATCAAGCAGAGCTAATGAATTTCTCAGCAGTTCAGCTTCTTACCAGTCAATTTTTAGTCAGTCTACATTCTAGGTCTCAGTTGGTCCTGCATATACCTAAAGCCTAATTTTAGGTTGGTCCAAAGAAGGTAGACTGCTCATGATTTCTATAAAATATAGTGACCATTAATCAAAGGAATAGAATTTTGATATCCAGGATTACCATCCTGAGTCATCTGCTCCTGTCTCATGTACAGGAAGTAGCATCCTTCTTCTGAAGCCACTGATTCACATTAAGATATGGCATCCCTCTCTCAGTCTTGACTTGCTGCATCACCTGCAAGGAAATTAATCCAATTCAGACTTTAGTATCTTACAGAGCCAAGGGTATCCTACTCTTTACAGTCTTCCAGGTGATCCTCTGTGGAAATTGCTATGAGATTGATGGTTCTCACCTTTATCTCTTAGACTGTCCATACCTGTTAACTTAATCTATCTGTGTACAATTAAATACAGCACAGGGAATTCATATATTATCATTCCCTTGCCCTTTATGGTCTCAGAGGTTCAATGTTTTAATTTTCTCTTACTTTTTCAATGAATTTTTAATATATAAATATTCTTATCAGCCGATATTTTTCTATGAGGTCAGGTAAGGCATTAGACTTCTTAAGAATTCAGTTACTTGTATGTGATGCGAGAGTGATATTACAAATTTCCCTTGAATATAATTAACAGACCAGATTTCTTTGCTGAGTCTTGATTTTGTTATTGTTGTTATGAACCTGAGCAGATTTGTGTCTGCTTCATCAGACACTGAATTTGTATTTCTCATAGCAAAGTTGAGTCTAGAATAAAAAACATTGTTTCTATGCATTCATCCACCACATATGAATTTATTATAAATTTTATGCCTCCTTCTCTCTCTCTCTCTCTATCTATCTATCTATCTATCTATCTATCTATCTATATATATATATACACACATATACACACACACACACACACACACACACACACACATATATATATATATATATATATATATAGTTTGTATATATGATGGATAACGTTTACGGGTTTATGCATGTTAAACCAGTCCTGCATTTCTAGGAAAAAGCCTACTTGGTTGTGGTTCATGATATTTTTTATTTATTATTGTATATGGTTTGGTAAAATTTTGTTGAGAATTTTAGCATCAATGTTCATGAGGGAAATTGGTCTGTAGTTCCCCTTCTTTGTTGTGTCTTTGAGTAGCTTGGGTATTAGGGTAATTGTGGCCTCATAAAAGGAATTTGGCAATATTCTTTCAATTTCTACTGTGTGAAATTGTTTGAGGAGTAATGGTAATAATTCTTCTTTGAATGTGTGCTATAATTCTGCAATGAAACCATCTGGACTAGTGCTGTTATTTTGGGGGAGGCTTTTAATGACAGCTTCAATTTCCATAAGGGTTATTGGCCTGTTTAGGTAATTAATCTGACATTCATTTAATTTTGGTAAATGGTACCTGTCCAGAAAACTGTCCATTTTTTCTAGGTTTTTCATTTCTGTGGAATCCAGATTTTCAAAGTATGATCTGATAATTCTCTGGATTTACATGGTTATCTGTTGTTATGTTCCCCTTTTCATTTCTGATTTTGTTGATTTGGACACTCTCTCTACTTCTTGATTAGTTTGGATAAAGACTTATCTATCTTGTTGACTTTCTCAAAAAACCAATTCTTACATTCATTGATTCTTTGTATTGTTTTTTTTAATTTTAATTGTAGTGATTTCAGATCTAAGTTTTATTATTTCCTGTCATCTACTCCTTCTAGGTGAGTTTGCTTCTAATTGCTCTAAGGCTTTCAGCTTGTGCTGATAGTTCTCTAGTGTGGCATTTCTCTAGATTTTTCATATAGGAATCTAAGGGTATGAATTTTCCTCTTAAGACTGCTTTCATTGTGTCCCACAAGTTGGGAATGTTGTGGATTCATTTTCAATAAATTCTAAGAAGACTTTGAATTCTTTCTTAATTTCTTCCTTGACCCAGAGGTAGTTCAGCTGAGTGATGTTTAGTTTCCAAGGGTTGGTAGGCTTTCTTTGATTTTTGATGTTGTTGAAATCTAACTTTAGGCACTGGTGGTTTGATATGTTACAAGGGATAATTTTCATTTTTTTGTGTATGTTGATATTTGCTTTATGAACAAATATGTGGTCAATTTTAGAGAAAGTTCCATGAGGAGTGGAGAAATATGTATATTCTTTTGCATTTGGGTGGGGGCTTCTGTAGATAATCTATTAAATCCATTTACATCATAACCTCTGTTAGACTCCTTATTTCTCTGTTGAGTCTGTCTGGTTGACAGATCCAGGGGTTAAAGAAGGGTATTGAGGTTTCCCACTATTAGGGTGTGAGAATTGATGTGAGATTCGAGCTTTAGCAGTGTTTTTGTTTTTGTATTTTTTTTTTTTTTACTTAGGTAGGTGCCCTTATATTAGTGGCATAAATATTCAGGATTGAAATCTCCTCTTGATCAATTTTTTTTCTGTGATGAATAAGCATTGACCAACTTGGTCCCCTTTAATTGCTTTTAGCTTAAAGTCCACTTTGCTAGATATTAGGATGGCAACCCCAGCTTGTTTCTTAGTACCATTTGCCTGGAAAATCTTTTCCCAAATCTTTGCTCTGAGCCTGTGTCTCTTCTCTTGGTTGAGGTGTGTTTCTTGTAGGCAACAGAAAGATGGCTTCTGTTGTTGTATCCATCTTGTTAGTGTGTGCCATTTTATAGAAGAATTGAGTCCACAGATATTAAGGGATATTATTGAACACTCATTGATATTTCCTCCTATTTTTAGCAGGAACTTGTTTGTATTTCCTTTCTCTGGGCTATTCTTCTGTAGGATTATTTATTGTTTGTGGTTTCATGGGTGTTTCTGGGGTCCTTAGGTGGGAATGTTCCCTCTAATGGTTACTGTAGTACTGTATTAGTAGATAGGTATTGTTTCAGTTTGACTTTGCCATGAAATATCTTGTTTACACTATATATAGTGATAGATAATTTTGTAGGGTATAGTATTCTAGTTTGGCAGCCATGCTCTTTTAGTGTCTGTATAGCTTCTGACCAAGCCCTTCTAGCTTTCATCATTTCCAGTCAGGTGCTATTATGATGGATCTGCCTTCATAGGTAAGTTGGCCCTTTTCTTTAGCAGCTCCTAAAATTTTTTCTTTGTTTTGTATGTATTGTGGTTTGATTACTATGTGGCATGCTGACATTGAGGGGGGGCATATCTATTTGGTGTTCTGTAAGCTTCTTGTATCTTTATAGGCATTTCCTTCTTCAGTTTAGGAAAGTTTTCTTCTTTGATTTTATTGAATACATTATCTGTGCCTTTGAGCTGGTATTCTTCTTCTTCTATTCCTATTATTCTCAAGTTAGCTCGTTCCGGTTTTCTATTTCTATCTTTGCCTCAGTTTGTGCTGTTTTATTGCTTCTGTTTCAATTTTTAGGTCCTGGCATGTTTCTTTCATAGATTTGTTCATTTCTTCCAATTTTTTGTTGTATTTTCTTCTATTTCTTTAAGGCAATTTTTCATATCTTCTTTGAGGGCTTCAATGATCATCGTAAAGGTATTTTTAGTGTTGCTTCTTTCTGCTTCCTCTTCATTGCTCTGTTCAGGTCTTGTAGTTGTGGATCCACCCCTTTCTTCTGGAGTTACATTGTTGCCCTTTATATCATTATATATTTTTCTGCTCTGGCATCTGCCCATAGCTTTACTGGTTCACAATTAGGTGACTCTTTGTCAGTCGTAGCAAGAGGGTTTGTGTATCTCCTGTTGCCTCTTCACAAGGGGTCAGCTTAATCTCTGAGTCTCCTTTGGGTTGGGGTCTGAATTTCAAGGCCCTAGTCTTTCTCTGCTGATGCAGTAGAGGGTGAGGTCACTGTGTGATGCTCCTTCTTTTAGGTGCAGCTGGAGGAGCCCCTCACAGCCAAACTCAATTCCTGTCTGCTAACGAGTATATGTAGATATGCAACACAGACAGAACCTGGTCCTGGAACCAGAACCTGAACCAGAACATAATTTTCTCTGGCAGGGATTCATGTGCTGGGGCTTGCTTACTTCACTTCACCTCTGGGCAGAGTCTGTCTGAATGTCAAAGTCCTCCATCCTTCTCTGTTGAAGCAGTTGGAGTTGGGGTGGCCGTGCAAGTTCCCTCATTCTAGTAGCAGCTGGAGGTACCCTCACAGCCAAAGTGTATTCCTGTTTGCTAAGGAGTGTGTGGAGACACGCACCACAGACAGAACCTGGTCCCGGAACATAAACCCGAATCATACTATATTATATCTAACATTTAGAAAAGCACAAGGTCCATTAGATTTCTCACTATTTACCAGTATTTAAGATTTAAAAAATCAGGACCAGGATCTGTCTGTGGTGCCTGTCTCCACATATTACTTAACAGACAGGAATAGTCTTTGGCTGTGAAGGTTTCTCCAGTTGCTACTAAAACAAGGGAACTTGTATGGCCACCCTGCCTCCAACAGTTACAACAGAGGAGAGAAGACTCTGAAAGCCAGACTCAGACTCTGCTCAGAGGTAAGATGAGGTCAGCAGGCATCAGCACTTGAATCCCTGTCAGGGAAAACTGTGTTCCAGTTCAGGTTCTGGTTATGGGACCAGGTTCTGTCTGTGGTGCTGGTCTCCACACACTCCATAGCAGACAGGAATAGAGTGTGGCTGTGAGGGCATCCTCAACTATACCTTAAAGAAGGGGTAATGAACAGGGGCGCAGCCTCAACTGCATCAGCAGAGAAAGGCTAAGGACTTGAAATTCAGACTCCTGCCCAGAGAAGAGTCAGACATTGAGCAGATACAATTCCAATGCTCAGAGGTGACAGGAGAAATACAAGCCCTCTTGCCACAACTGACAGGAGCCAACCTAATAGTGAACCACTGAAGCTATGGGCAAACAA
This sequence comes from Sigmodon hispidus, assembly GCA_004025045.1. Classification (NCBI taxonomy): domain Eukaryota; kingdom Metazoa; phylum Chordata; class Mammalia; order Rodentia; family Cricetidae; genus Sigmodon; species Sigmodon hispidus. Next base: position 115,067 of record PVIH01004875.1, read on the forward strand.
CAGAGCCCCAAAATATATAATAATATAAAGAATAACCAGGTAACTTTGGAAGAAAGTGGTGGTTCCACAATTACAATACCTGAACAGAGCAATGAAGAGGAAGCAGAAAGAAGCAACACTAGAAATACCTTTATGATGATCATTGAAACCCTCAAAGAAGATATGAAAAATTGCCTTAAAGAAATAGAAGAAAATACAACCAAAAATTGCAAGAGATAAACAAATCTTAGAAAGAAACATGCCACAAACTAAAAACTGAAATAGAAGCAATAAAAAGTCACCAAATGAGGCAAAGATGGAAATAGAAAACAGGAAGAAAAAGCTAGACCCACACATACAAGCATAACCAACAGAATACAAGAGATGGAAGATACAAACTCTGAAGTGGAAGACTAAGTAGCACGAACAGACATATCAGTCAAAGAAAAAACTAAAACAAAAAAGCCATATAGCAAACTGTTCAGGAAATCAGGTACAACCTGAAAAGACCTACTTGGAGAATAATAGGATTAAAAGAAGGTGAATAATACCAGCTCAAAGGCACAGATAATGTATTCAATAAGATCATAGAAGAAAACATTCCTAACTTGAAGAAGGAAATGCCTATAAAGAAACAAAAAGCTTACAGAACACCAAATAGATATGACCCCGCCAAAAAGACATTGCAGCATATAATAATCAAGCCACAAAAACATACAGAACAAATAAAAATTTTAAGAGCTGCAAAAGAAAAGGGCCAACTTACATATAAAGGCAGACCCATCAGAATAATGCTTGGCTATTCAATGGAAATGATGAAAGCTAGAAGGGCTTGGTCAGAAGTTATATAGATGCTAAAAGAGCACAGCTGCCAAACTAGAATACTATACCCTGCAAAAATAATAAACCACCATATATGGAGTAAACAAGACATTTCATGACAAAGTCAGACTGAAATAATACCTATCAACCAATCCAGCACTACAGAAACTATTAGAGGGAAAACTCCAACCTAACAACCCCAGATACACCCATGAAACACAAACAATCAATAATGCCACAGAAGAATACCCCAGAGAAAGGAAATACAAATAAGTTATCACCAAAAATAGCAGGAAATATCAATCAGTGGTCACTAATATCCTTTAATATCAATGGACTCAACTCTCCTATAAAATGGCACACACTAACAAGATGAATACAACAACAGAAGCCAACTTTCTGTTGCCTACAAGAAACACACCTCAACCACAAGGAAACAGGCTTAGAGTAAGGGGTTGGGAAATGATTTTCCAGTCAAATGGACCTAAGAAACAAGGTGAGGTTGCCATACTAATATCTAACAAAGTAGACTTTAAGCTAAAAGCAATAAAAAGCGAACAAGATGGTCATTACTTATTCATCACAGGAAAAAATTGGTCAAGAGGAGATTTCAATCCTCTGTATTTATGCCCCTAATATAAGGGCACCTACCTATGTAAAATAAACACTGCTAAAGATTGAATCCCACACCATTTTTCACACCCTAATAGTGGGAGACTTCAATACCCCACTTTCACCCATGGATAGGTCAACCCAACAAAGACTCAACAGAGAAATAATGAGTCTAACAGAGGTTATGATACAAATGATTTCAATATATATTTATAGAAGCTACCACACAAGTACAGAACAAGATACATATTTCTCACCTATTCATGGGATTTTCTCTACAATTGGCCACACAATTATTTATAAAGCAAATATCAACAGATACCAAAAAATAGAAATAGCCCTTTATATCATATTGGACCACCGGGGACTAAAGTTAGACTTCAACAACAGTAAAAATCAAAGAAAGCCTACCAACTCATGGAAACTATACATCACTCAGCTGATCCAGCACTGGGTCAAGGAAGAAATTAAGAAAGAAATCAGTCTTCCTAGAATTTAATGAAAATAAATCCACAACATACCCAAACTTGTGGAACACAATGAAAGCAGACTTAATTAGAAAATTCATAGCACTAGATGCCTTTATGAAAAACCCAGAGAAATCCTACACTAGAGAACTAACAGCTCAGCTGAAAGCCTTAGAATAATTACAAGCAATCTCACCTAAAAGGAGTAGACAACAGGAAATAATCAAACTTAGAGCTGAAATCAACACAATTGAAAAAAAATAACTATGCCAAGAATTAATAAATCTAAGTGTGGGTTCTTTGAGAAAGTCAACAAGATAGATAAGCCCTTATCCAAACTAATCAAAAAGCAGAGAGAGTGTCCAAATCAACAAAATCAGAAATGAAAAGGGTGACATAACAACGGACACCCAGGAAATCCTGAGAATTATCAGATCATACTTTGAAAATCTGTATTCCACAAAAATGGAAAACCTAGAGAAAATGGACAGCTTTATGGACAGGTGCCATTTTCTAAAATTAAATGAAGAACAGATTAATTACCTAAACAGGCTAATAATCCTTAATGAAATTGAAGCTGTCATTAAAAGCCTCCCCAAAAATAAAAGCCCTGGTCCAGATGGTTTCATTGCAGAATTATAACAGACATTCAAAGAAGAAATACTACCATTACTCCTCAAACTATTTCACACAGTAGAAACTGAAGTAATATTGCCAAATTTCTTTTTATGAGGCCACAATTACCCTAACACCCAAGCCACTCAAAAACACAATAAAGAAGGAGAATTACAGACCCAGTTCCCCTCATGAATATTGATGCTAAAATTCTCAACAAATTTTCATAAACCATTCACAAAAACATATAAAAATTATCATTCCAAGCATTGTTGGGCCAGTGTGACCATAGGACTGTCTGCTCCCTGCCAAGGGAGGGGATGGGGAGTTGCAGAGAAGAAAAATGATCAGATGGGGTGGGAGGGGGAAGAGACCTTCAATAAGGATACACAGGGATGGAAAAAAAATTCAGAGGGAAAGCTGAACACAAAGAAAATATATGTGTAGTAATCTTATTTGCATTTCCACCCTTGATAAGCCATGCTTATGATTATTATCCTCTGTATAGTTATTGTTAACTCTTCGGCATTTTTTTTTAAATTCTTTTTACTTTTTTTTGATAAATACAAAATAAAGAAAAAAAATTATCATCAACAATGACCAAGTAGGCTTTATCCCAGATATGCAGGGCTGGTTTTACATGCATAAACCCATAAACTTTATCCATCATATAAATAAACTTAAGGAAAAAAACCACATGATCATATCCTTAGATGCTAAAAGAGCTTTTGACAAAATCCAACAGTCTTTATGAGAAAAGCCCTGGAGAGATTATTAACACAAGGAGAATTGTACAAATATATATAATAGAATATATATATATAAATAATATATATAAATAATATATAATAAATATATATAGAGAATTGTATAAATATAAAAAAGGTGATTTACAAGAAGCCAACAGCCAGCTTCAAAATTAATGGAGAAAATCTCAACGCAATCCCACTAAAATCAGGAAGAAGATATGAATGTCCTCTCTCCCCTTATTTATTCAATATAGGTCTCAAAATTTTAACTAAAGCAATGAGAGAATAAAAGGAGATTAAGTGGATACAAATTGGAAAATAAGTGAAACTATCTCTATTTGTAGATGATATGATTGTATACATAAGTGACCCACAAAATTTTCCAAGTAACTTCTACAGCAGATAAACACCTTCAGCAATGATGAAGGATACAAAATTAACTCAAAAAAATCAGTAGCCTTTCTATACACTAAAGATAAATGGGCTGAAAAAGAAATAAAGAAAGAATTACCCTTCATAAGAGCTGCAAATAGTATTAAATACCTTGGAGTAACTATAACCAAAGAAGTAATGGATCTATTTGACAAAAATTTTAAATCACTGAAGAAAGAAATTGAATAATATATCATAAAATGTAAGGCTCTCCCATGTTCATGGATATGTAAGATCAACACAGTAAAAATGGCAATTCTACCAAAAGCAATATACAGATTCAATGCACTGCCCCTCAAAATCCCAGCACAATATTTTTTAGACATTGAAAGAACAATACTCAATTTCATTTGTAATAATAAGAAAGCCAGGATTGCCAAAACAATTTTGCTCAATAAAAGAACTTCAGGAGGCATCACCATCCTTGACTTCAAAATATACTGTAGAGCAACAGTAATAAAAACAACCTGGTTCTGGCATAAAAACAGACTTGTGGATCAATGGAATAGAATAGAGGATTCAGATATTTATCCAAAAACCTATTAACACCTCATCTTGGACAAAGAGGCCCAAAATATTCAATGGAAAAAAAGATAGCATATTTAACTAATGGTGTTGGCAGAGATGGATAGTAGTGTGTAGAAAAATGCAAATAGATCCAACCTGTCACCCTGCACAAAACTCAAATCCAAGTGGATCAAAGATCTCAACATAAACCCAGCCACTTTAAACTTGATAGAAAAGAAAGTGAGAAATACACTTCTATGAATTGGCACAGGCGACCACTTCCTAAATTTAACACCAGTGGCACAGACACTAAGATCAACTATTAATAAGTGGGATCTCCTGAAACTGAGAAGCTTCTGTAAAGTCAAGGACACTGTCAATAGGACAAAACGCCAGCCTACAGAATGGGAAAAGATTTTCACCAACCCTACAAGTGATAGAGATCTCTAAGATATATGTAGAAATCAAGAATCTAGATCTCAAACCTTTAATAACACAATCAAAAATGGGGTTCAGATGTAAAAAGGGAATTCTCAACAGAAGAATTACGAATGGCAAAAGGGAACCTGAAAAAGTGCTAATCATCTTTAGCTATGAGAGAAATGCAAATTAAAACAACTTTGAGATACCACCTTATACCTGTTAGATTGGCTAAGAAAAAAAGTCACAGATGACAGCCTATGCTGGAGAGGATATGGAGCAAGGGGAACACTCCTCCATTTCTGGTGGAAGTGTAAGCTTGTTCAGCCACTTTGGAATGCACTATGGCAGTTCCTCAGAAAATTGAAGATCAATCTTCCCAAGGACCCAGCAATACTACTTCTGGGTGTATACTCTAAAGATGCACAGTCACACTCCAAAGGCATGAGCTCAACTATGTTCATAACAGGTTTTTTTGTAATAGTAAGAAACTAGAAACAACCTGGATACCCCTCAATTGAAGAATGGATTAAGAAACTGTGGTACATCACCACAATGGAGTACTACTCAGCAGTAAGAAAAAATGATATCCTAAAATTTGCAGGCAAATCAATGGATTTGGAGAATATCCTCCTGAGTGAGGCATCACAAACCCAGAAAAATAAGCAGGGGATGTACTAACTCATTAGTGGACTCCAAACAAACAAACAAACAAACAAGAATAAAGCAAAGCATGCCCAAGCTGTAAACCACAACCACTGAACATCTTGGGATCATAATCACCCTGCACTGACTCCTTGGATCCCACTTGCCCTATAGGAACATCTGACTCAGTCTTGATGTTAGTGGGAGAAAACTGGATTTGCCAGAAGTGGAGGCTGAACTAAGCAATATTGGTACCTTGGGACCTTGGGACTGCCTGTCTAGGGGGGTGATAGGGAGTTGTGAAGAAGAGAAAATGTCCTGATATGGTGGGAAGGGGAAGGGACCTTGAATAAGGATATACAAGGATAGAAAGTGTAAATTCTTTGTTCATACTAAAAAAGATTTAAAACATTCACATATATATTTGTAAATTAATTTGATGTGTTTTTTTTCTGTGATATAGCTTTTTATTACAATGTAATTGTTTCATATATTATACATTGATATGTATGTTAGTTTTATTATGCCAATAATTCTGTCTCACCTTACTCTTTCTTTTGCTTAAGTCATAATTTATAAAGATCATTTCCGTTTTCTTTTAAACTGTTAGATTTTTTTGAACTTTATATGAGATGACTTTACGTAACTTCTATATCTCCATTTCTTCATCTCTTCATAAGTACCCTCCCTCCCCTTTCAAAGTCTTAACCACTTCTTTAATAATGTTTTGTTATATAAGCATATGCATAGCTGTGATAAAACATGGTTAGCCAATTAAATGTTCCTAGGTCTATATTTACATCTACATATAAGAATAAGTGTAGTATTATGAATGAGACTCAGAGCCAAATATTGGGGGAAGGCTGAAATATCAGAGAGGAATTACCACAGTCAATTCTCACCCAGCTGTCTTACAACTTTTTCAGATTTGCTGCTGGTCGTTTCTGTCTGTCACTTCTGCCAGTCGTTTCTCCCAGTCACTTCTGTTTTCTCTCAGTTTTAATAAGTCTTTATATATCCTATCCCTTCCAGGTTAAGTCTAAAGCATGTAGCCTTGAACTCACAGAAACACAAGAATTCTATCTCTGGAGTTGTGGAATCAAGGGTGTAGGTCATCACTCCTTAATTTCCTTGTGCTGGGATTAAAGGTGTTTGTGACTGACTCAGCTGTTTATCCTTGTATTCAAGGTTTAAGAATTTCCTGACATGTCTGCCTAGGATTTGACTGAGTGCTCTCCCCCGAAAATTCAGGTTGTATTAAATATGTAATATATATCCACAAATAACTACATATAATATTTCAGGATTACATTGGTTTAAGAATATGAAGAACAATTTCTGTAAGTACCATGTAACATACTTTAATATATGAAGCCATCAGAACCAGGTCTTTAGTATTCTGTCTATTACACATAACATTGTGATAAACTGAAAGATAAGATTTTAATAAACTTGATTAATTTATTTAGTATTATTCTTCAGAGTCTTGTATCCTTGAGAATCACAAGAAAGAAACAATAGCAAAAATTACAGTGATACTACAGTTTGACTCAGAAGTCACGAACAATCACAATGTAAGTTTGATCCAAATATTTGAAAAAAACATAGCTGTTAACTAATCCTTCCATGACTGAATTAATATCATGTTTGTATTATTACACTCATCTGACTAGAAAGAGTCAGAGGTGAAGATAAAGTTAGAGAAAACATTAATTTTGGTTGTAACATAAGTGTTTACCTCAGAACATCATTTATGTTTCCTAAGTTTAAGGAAATTTTCACATTATTTCCTTTTTGAAAAAAAAAATATAGTGCTGGATTGCTAGATAGGTATTGTTTCAGTCTGACTTTGTCATGAAATATCTTCTTTACTCCATCTATGTTGATTGCAGGGTATAGTATTCTAGTTTGGCAGCCATGCTCTTTTAGAATTTGTATAACTTCTGATCAAGCCCTTTTAGATTTCATTGTTTCCATTGAATAATCAGGTGTTATCCTGAAGGGTCTGCATTAATATGTAAGTTGGCCCTTTTCTTTTGCAGCTCTTAAAATTTTTTCTTTGTTCTTATTTTTTGTGGCTTGACTGATATGTGGCACATGGACATTTTTAATCTTTGAAAATGAGGCCCAAAATATTCAATGGAAAAAAGATAGTATCATTAACAAATGGTGGTGGCATAGCTGGTTGGTAGTGTGTAGAAAAATGCAAATAGATCCAAGCCTGTCACCCTGCAAAAACCTCAAATCCCAGTGGATCAAAGACCTCAACATAAACCCAGCCACTTTGAACTTGATAGAAAAGAAAGTGGGAAATACACTTCTATGAATTGGCACAGGTGACCACTTCCTAAATATAACACCAGTGCCACAGACACTAAGATCAACAATCAATAAGTGGAATCTCCTGAAGCTGACAAGATTCTGTAAAGTCAAGGACACTGTCAATAGGACTAAACGACAGCCTACAAAATGGAAAACAATTTTCACCAACCCTACAAGTGATAGAGGACTGACCTCTAAGATATATAAAGAACTCAAGAATCTAGAGCTCAAAACTTTGAATGACCCAATCAAAAAATGAGGTTCAGATGTAAAAAGGGAATTCTCAGCAGAAGAATTATGAATGGCTGAAAGGCACCTGAAAAAGTGCTCATCATCTTTAGCTATCAGAGAAATGCGAATCAAAACAACTTTGAGATGCCACCTCATACCTGTTAGATTGACTAAGTTAAAAGACACAGATGACAGCCTATGCTGGAGATGATGCAGAGTAAGGGGAACACTTCTCCATTGTTGGTGGGAGTGTAAGCTTGTTCAGCCACCCTAGAATGCAGTATGATGGTTTCTCATTAAACTGAAAATCAATCTCCCCTAGGACTCAGCAATACCACTTCTGGGTGTATACCCTAATGATACACAGTCGCACTCCAATGGCATTAGCTCAACTCTGTTCATAGCAGCATTATTTGTAATAGCAAGAACCTAGAAACAACCTAGATGCCCCTCAACTGAAGAATGGATTAAGAAACTGTGGTACATCTCCATAATGGAGTACTACTCAGCAGTAAGAAAAAATGATATCCTAAAATTTGCAGGCAAATGAATGGATTTGGAGAATATCCTCCTGAGGGAGGTATCACAAACCCAGAAAGATAAGCAGGGGATGTACTCACTCATTAGTGCACTCAAAACAACAACAACAAAAAAAAGCAAAGCATGCTCAAGCTGCAAACCACAACCACTGAACAGCTTAGGATCAGAAACACTTTGGACTGACTCCTTGAATCCCACTCCCCCTAGAGGAACACGTGACTCAGTCTTGACATTAGGGGGAGAAAATTGGATTTGTCAGGAGTGGAGGCTGAAATAAACAATATTGGGACCTTGAGATCTTGGGACCGCCTGTTTATAGTGGGGATGGGGAGCTGTGGAGAAGAGAGAATGACCTGATGTGGTGGGAAGGGGAAGGGACCTTGTATAAGGATATACACGGATAGAAAATGTGACTTCTTTATTCATAATACTAAAAAAATGGAAAATAAATGTCCTTCATGAATGTGTATATCATTGTATAGAGTCATGGGAAGCATTGACATATCTAAATTTTCTCTATTTTTATCATTAAAACATATAACCTAGTCTTTATTTTACCTTCACTCTTTCTCTGTTTTCAATCTTTCTTTTTTAAAATCAAGTATACCTGACTGTGGCCCTCAGAATATGATATTGCTCCTTGTGACTTCAAATGCAGATCTTGTGATCAGTCTGGAGGAAGATGTCTTTATTTGTAGTCATTCTATTGTAAAACATTAATGATGTTGTCAAATAAGTGTACACATGTAAAAATATATACTGTTTGTTTATTATAGTTCTAAAACAGAATTTTAATGTTAATGTTTATTTTATGTTTTCTTTAAAGTATAGTAATTTATCAAAATATCAGTAATACATTTGTATTTTATATTATTTTTTCAGATAATATAATTACATTATTTCCTTTACCATTTTCCTTCATAACTTTCTTATATAGCCCTTCTGATAAACTTTCAAATTCATGCAACTTTTTTAAAATGTTTATAACACTTCTTTATGTGAAACCATAAGAACACATTACTATATATTATTTCAATCTGAAGAAGATACTACAGTCATTTAAATAACTTTAGGTTCAATACCTTCTTTTAAATTTTGGCCAAAAATATAAGTACAAAAAGTACAAATAATATACAAGGTAAATTGTTTCTAATTTGTATAGTTGTTTAGTAACTAGGTTGTATAAAATATTAAACCCCCAAAATTAACAGTGATAGAAAAAATTAAGAAAGTAATAAAAATATCTGGTGCAACCTCTAAGTAAATTTACTTTCAACATGCATTGACTATAATACACCTATGTACTCAGTAAAGGTTTATGTTGATTGTACTTGTAACTGAGTGCATAGGAAGATGTGGTGTAGTGAGCAGAGCAGCTTTATTGCGTATATGTGTACAGAAAATGTTGCGAACACAGTAATGTCTAGGTCTAAGATCTCAGAAAGTATTTAAGGATTAAATGCCAACATACAAAGCCATACACATTTGATTTTGTTTATTATTCATTTAAGTTCTTCTCCAGACTTGGTACCAAAAAAAACCCACTATCATGTAGTATTGGTAAAAGTCCAAAATCCTATAATAGACAAAGTGGTCTTTCCAAAGTGAAGAAATTGTAATTTAATCTTTTGCAGGGTGTTCATTGTTTTTGTAGTGGAGCACAGTTGGTTAATATCATTCTCTTATGATGGTGTAATGCTGTCTGTTTTTTCAGCTGTATACCAGACATCTTTCCATGGTCTCTCTTGATACTGACAGACATGTCTGTACATGTGAATTAAAATAACACATTTTCTAAAATTCACACTCAGCACAAGTAAGTACTAAGCCAGGTCAGACTATGTGGGTTATCACACAGGTTGATATCACAGAGAGAAGACACATGACATTTTATTCTACAGCCTTGAAGTGGAATTATGTGTAACATTTTAAATAATTGTCTTGTCTATGGGTTTAATAAAAAGCTGATTGGCCAAAGGCAGACAGGAAGCATGGGTGGGGATACCAGGCTTAGAAAACTGGGAACACATCATAGCAAGACAGACCCTGCAAATATTCCAGGAGATGATGCAGAAGAAAGAAGTTGAAATGCTACTCTGAGAATAGGTACCTAGACACACAACTGAAAAAGATGGGTTCAGTATAGATGAAGAAGTTAGCAAGAAATTAGTTATATGCCTAGACCCTAGGTTAATTAGCATAAAGTTGACATAAGCATCTGTGTGTCTTTGTGTGACTGCAAGTGTTTTTACCAGACTGCCAGACTGTCAGTCAAACCTCTAGTCCAGGCCAGAAAAGTCCAGGCCAGAAACACATACAACAAAGTCTTAAGTCTTTTTATTCATTTTATTAAATATAATACTCTGATTGTACTGGTGTTTATCCTTACCCACAAAGCCCCATAAAGCTGATGGATGTGCTGACAATTAAATATCTTGTGATACAGAGGTTTCAGAGAAAATTTATGTAGGAAGTTGGAAGGGCATTTGCATAAGTGCATACTTCTTGTTCTTTGTAGAGGACATTCCTACATCTTGAATTGCCATTCATTTTAATTTTACAATAGAAAATTAAAAATGTGTGTCACATTGGACCTGCTTTATATTGATATACTAGGAATCAACTTTCCCATCACACCACATAGTAATTTTTCTCACCTTGCACAACTAATCACCTGTAATGCAATTTGGAATTTACTCAAGAACATAAATATAGTTGCAATATTAGTCCTTTGAATGTTTTCATGTGCTCAATGCAATGTTTATATTGGGTAGAAGCAAAATGGCAAGTCTGCAGATTTGATATGTTTTCCAAATTTGCTTCTATCTAATACATTAAAACCATAGTTTTATGATCTATTTTCCCTTATTGTATCATAATATTACAAAGAGCAAATAGCATGCCTAAGATCCAACCACTTTGTCATATTTAGTCACAAATTATCTACTACTGTATCAACTTTTTCTTCTTTATTGTTTTTGAAAATCAATATCAAACTGTATATAAAAAAGAAAAATATCTAAGATAGCTAAAAAAGTCCCATACAGTGATAAAACTTGTCTTTTCTCTATATAACATGGATATGCAGTACAGTGTATTTTCATTGACACACTAAGTAGAATATTCTATCTACTTTATAATATGCTTGCAAGATTTATTAACTCTGTTTCAGGTTGCTTACATCTGTAATTTATTATGAATAATATTTAAAACTTTTATGTTTCTTGTTTGGTTGTACAGCTACTTTGGAAAAAATATCTATTTTTGAATATTTCTTGAAATTTAAGACAATGTACTGCTAATTTACAATTGTATTTTACATATTCTGGACAATATATACTATACATTGTGTGATATGCAAATTATTGCTCCAATTAATGAAATGTATTTCTACATAATATTATTATTTTAATTTTCTTTCTGTTATTGATGATGTTCTACATAGAATATCAACACAGAATCTCCTACCAGTGTAAGTGATTGTCTTCTTGCTATGCATTAACTGGTGAGGTCTATTCTAATATCCATGTCTAAGGTATTGGGTTCTTTGACATTTCTTGCTGAGAAATAAACACATTAACTCAAAACTTTACAATCTTTCTACATTATTTTTATTTTCATTTTGCTGTTTATGTTTTGAGATGTGAATAACTGTTCTCATTTATTTATATTGTTGTATATCATGCAATTTTATGGGTCTGAAATATAAAATGCTGAGATAGTTGTCATTCCTTCTTGGCCCCTTATTAGTTTTGTAAGGTCCAATCTCTGTTACAAATTAGTTATTTGATTATACTAGCAGTTCAAAAATTCTGATACAACCTATTAAGTGTCACCAGTTTCTAGAATACAAACTTGCCCTAATGTCTTGAAGAGATCTAAGTATTAGTAAAAAAGTCTAAGACTTTTATAGATAATAATTGAGATTATTGAAAGGGCATCATAATATACGTTGCTTCAAATAATTATGCTAAGACTGCACATGCACAGATCTGTACCCATGGGCTTCATATGAGTAAGATATATGACCTCAGTAGGAGGGAGCTGATATATGAGAGGCATATAAAGAATTTTTTTGGATGGCATATATAGTAGATTATAATTATCTACTTGCAGGTGTTTCCTGTATACATGTACCTTTTCTCCAATGAAGGATTATTCTTCGGTATTGGGTGTGCAAAGCACTGTGCTTGCCTTGTCAAAAAAAAAAAAAAACTAGGTTCTGAAATTACCTATCATCATGTAGATATAGGGAAGAAAATTATAAGTAAAATAATAATTATAGGTACGGAAAGGTGGGTCATTACTAGAAATCTTGATTGAACACATAAGTATAAGATCTCTCTGTAGAAACACACAAGTCAGAACAAGAGGAGAATACAGTTTCTCTGACAGACAGCTTCTTTAAAGATTTTCTGGTCTTGAGACACTAAATTTAAGATTACTAAAACATGGAAATTTCTGTGCATTCAAATTTGTTCATTGCCAAGTTGTAGGAAAGTTCTTGCCCGCAACAACAAAAAAATGAAAGGTTCTGTCACCCTAAGTGTTGAATTTGAGAATATCACTGTGTCTTAATGCTTCTCTTTTTAACAATTCCAGAGAATACACCATTTCTTAATTCTGCATTGGTGAAATATGTTGTCTTTTTAATCCTCATTAATTTGTTTTGGGGCCATCATGTATTGGTAGAGAACTTGCACATTTGTTTTATTTTTAGATGCTGTAGCATAAATAATGTAAGTATTGCAGCATCAATAAAATTTAAGTAAAGTATGAAAAGGACTGGGTAAGAAGACATATGAATAAAACAAAACAAAACAAAAAAAGGGGCAGTGTTTGAATGGTTGGTCTTTAAATTTTGGCGGACATCTTTAATATTCACCTCTGACATGGGTAAATTGTATAATATAGTAAAAGAAAGTTTTTGGAAATTTAGTTTAATGCTTTAATTATTTGTTGAATCTCTTGGTAGAAAAAAAAGACCAAAATATGACAAATAATGAACAGCACACATGACATACACATTTGAAACAAATGAAATAACTTGTGTAATATAAGGACCTAGAAAAAACAAAACTCCTTGAAAGAATAATATTCAATTTCATTTGGAATAACAGGAAAGCCAGGATTGCCAAAACAATTTTGCTCAACAGAAGAACCTCAAGAGGCATATCCATCCTTGACTTCAAGTTATACTATAGAGCTACAGTAATAAAAACTAAACTTTAAATAAAAATAAAAACTAAATAAAACTAAATAAAAAATAAAAGCTAAAACTTTATGCCTGGTACTGGCATAAAAAAAGACTTGTGGATCAATGGAATGGAAATGACGATTGAGAAATTGAGTATTGTTATTTCAAGGTCTGAAAAATATTGTGTTGGGATTTTGATGGGCAGTATATTAAATCTGTAGATTGCCCTTGATAGAATTGCCATTTTTACTGTGTTGATCCTACATATCCAGGAACATGGCCGAGCATTCCATTTTTTGATATCCTCTTCAATTTTTTTCTTCAATGATTTAAAATTTTTGTCAAATAGGTCTTTTACTTCTTTGGTTATAGTTACTCCAAGGTATTAAATACTATTTGAGGCTATTATAAGGGATGATGTTTCCCTTATTTCTTTTTCAGCCCTTTTATCTTTAGTGTATACTGATTTCTTTGAGTTAATCTTGTATCCTGCTGCATTGCTGAAGGTGTTTATCAGCCGTAGAAGTTCCTTGGAAGAATTTTGTGCGTCACTTATGTATAAAATAATGTCATCTGCAAATAGAGATAGTTCCACTTGTTCTTTTCCAATTTGTATCCCCATAATCTCTTTTCATTTTCTTATTGCTTTAGCTAAAACTTTGAGAACTACATTGAATAAATTAGGTAAGAGAGGACATCCATGTCTAGTTCCTCATTTGTGAGATTACTTTGAATTTTTTTCCATTAAGTTTGATGCTAGCTTTATTATATTGAGATATTATATTGAGACATCACCTTTATTATATTGAGGTATTGTCACTGTATTCCTGATCCCTCCAGAGTTTTTATCATAAAGGAGTGTTGGATTTTGTCAAAGGCTTTTTCAGCATCTAGGGATATAATCATGAGGTTTTGTTCCTTTAGTTTCTTTATATGATGGATAATGTTTAAAATTTTTTGGTATGTTAAACCAACCCTGCATTTCTGGGATGAAGCCTACTTGGTCATGGTGGATGATATTTTTATGTATTGTTGTATACGGTTTAACAAAATTTCATTGAGAATTTTCACATCAATATTCATGAGGGAAATTGGTCTGTAATTCTCCTACTTTGTTGTGTCTTTTAGTGGCTTGGGTATTAGGGTTATTGTGGCCTCATAAAAGGAATTTGGCAATATTCCTTCAGTTTCTACTGTGTGAAATAGTTTGAGGAATAATGGTAGTAATTTTTCTTCGAATGTCTGGTAGAATTCTGCACTGAAACCATCTGGATCAGGGCTTTTATTTTTGGGGAGACTTTTAATGACAGCTTCAATTTCCTTAAGGGTTATTGGCCTGTTTAGGTAATTAATCCTCCATTTAATTTTGGAAAATGGTACCTGTCCAGAAAGCTGTCCATTTCTTCTAGGTTTTCCATCTTTGTGTAATATTGATTTTCAAAGTATGATCTGATAATTTTTTGGATTTCCTGGGGGTCTGTTGTTAGGTCCCCCTTTTCATTTGTGATTTTCTTGATTTGGACACCCTCTGCTTTTTTTTTAGTTTGGATAAGGGCTTATCTATCTTGTTGATTTTCTCTAAGAACCAACTCTTTCATTCATTGATTCTTTGTATTGTTCTTTTTGTGTCAAATGTATTGATTTCAGCTCTAAGTTTGATCATTTCCTGTTGTCTACTCCTTCTAGGTGAGTTTGCTTGTAATTGTTCTAAGGCTTTCACCTGAGCTGTTAGTTCTCTAGAATGTGATTTCTCTAGAGTTTTAATATAGATATCTAGCACTATGAATTTTCCTCTAAAGATTGCTTTCATTGTGTCCCACAAGTTTGGGTACGTAGTGGATTCATTTTCATTAAATTCTAGGAAGATTTGATTTCTCTCTTAATTTCTTCCTTGACCCGGAGGTGGTTCAGCTAAATGATGTTTAGTTTCCATGAGTTGGTAAGCTTTCTTTGACTTTTGACGTTATTGAACTCTAACTTTAGGCCCTGGTGGTTTGATATGTTACAACGGATTATTTCCAATTTTTTGTATCAATTGATATTTGCTTTATGACCTATTATGTGGTCAATTATGGAGAAAGCTCCATGAGCAGCTGAGAAATATTTCTTTGCATTTGGGTAGAAGCTTCTCTAGATATCTATTAAATTCATTTGCTTTATAACCTGTGTTAGACTCCTGATTTCTTTGTTGAGTCTCTGTCTGGTTGACCTATTTTGGGGTACAAGTGGGGTGTTGTAGTCTCCCACTATCAGGGTGTGAGAATTGATGTATTTGAGCTTTAGCAGTGGCTATTTTACATAGGTAGATGCCTTTATATTACAGGCATAAATAGTCAGGATTGAAACCTGTTGGGCAGAGTCCCAGCACACTCTGGAGCAGGGGTGGATAAACTCTGCAGGTCACGCAGCACCTGCTGAGGGAAGCTGCACGGCTACCCGCTGCCACCTCGAACTGAGCAAGCCAACATCTGCAGGGGTCTCTGAAGGACAGACTCAGACCGCCCAGAGATGAGGAGGGGTCACCAGGCCCAAGCGCCTATATCCCAGCCTGGGAGGGAGAGTCGAGGTCCCATAGCTTTCGGTTCTGCTCTCCAGACAAGTGCTGTCTGCAGAATCCCAGCACACTCTAGAGCAGGGGCGGATAAACTCTGCAGGTCACCAACCCGCAGCTCCTGCTGAGGGAAGCTGCACTGCTACCCACCGCCACCTCAAACTGAGCAAGCCAACATCTGCAGGGGTCTCTGAAGGACAGACTCAGGCCCTGACCAGAGGGGTGACAGGAGGCACACAAATCCAAGTGCCACAACTGACCAGGAGCCATCTGATTGAGAACCACTGAAGCCATGGGCAAACGTCAGTGCAAAAAATTACATAATAATACAAAGGACAACATGGTAACTCCAGAAGAGAGTGGTGATCTTATAAATACAAGACCTGAACTGAGCAATGAAGAGGAAACAGAAGGAAGCAACACCAAAAATCCCTTTTTGATGATCATCGAAGCTCTGAAAGTAGATATGAAAAAAAGTCTTAAAGAAATAGAAGAAAATACAAACAAAAATATGTAAGAGATGAACAAATCTATGAAAAAAAAACATGCCAGGAAATAAAAACGGAAATAGAAGCAATAAAAAAGGCACAAAATGAGGCAAAGATGGAAATAGAAAACCTGAAGAAAAAAGCTGGAACCACAGATACAAGCATAACAAACAGAGTTCAAGAAATGGAAGAAAGAAGCTCTGAAGTGGAAGACTCAGTAGCTCAAATAGATATATCAGTCAAAGAAAATAGTAAAACTAAAAAAGCCATATCTCAAAATGTTCAGGAAATCTGGGACACCATGAAAAGACCTAATTTGAGAATAATAGGAATAGAAGAAGGAGAAGAAACCAGCTCAAAGGCAAAGATAATGTTTTCAATAAAATCACAGAGGAAAACTTCCCTAACCTGAACACGGAAATGCCTATAAAGATACAAGAAGCTTACAGAACACCAAATAGATATGATCCCAAAAAAAGTCAGCGCACCACATTATAATCAAGCCACAAAACATACAGAACAAAAAAAAAATTTTTAAGAGCTGCAAAAGAAAAGGGCCAACTCACATATAAAGGCAGACCCATCAGAATAACACCTGACTATTCAATGGAAACAATGAAAGCCAGAAGGGCTTGGTCAGAAGTTATACACACGCTAAAAGAGCATGGCTGCCAAACTAGAATACTATACCCTGCAAAATTATCAATCACCATAGATGGAGTAAACAAGGTATTTCAGGACAAAGTCAGACTGAAAGAATATCTATCTACCAACCCATCACTACAGAGAGTACTAGAGGGAAAACTCCAACCTAAGGACCTCAGATACACCCACGAAATCACAAACAATCAATAACTCCACAGAAGAACACCCTAGAGAAAGGAAACACAAACAAGTTGCCACCAAAAATGGCAAGAAATATGAATCAATGACCACTAATTTCCCTTAATATTAATGGTCTCAACTCTCCTATAAAACGTCACACACTAACAAGATGGATACAACAACAGAAGCCATCCTTCTGTTGCCTACAAGAAACACACCTGAACTGCAAAGACAGGCACAGGCTTAGAATAAAGGGTTGGGAAAAGATTTTCCAGTCAAATGGCCCTAAGAAACAAGCAGGGGTTGCAATTCTAATATCTAACAAAGTAGACTTTAAGCTAAAAGCAATTAAAAGGGACCAAGAGGGTCACTACTTATTCATCAAAGGAAAAATTGGTCAAGAGGAGATTTCAATCTTAAATATTTATGCTCCTAATATAGGGGCACCTACATATGTAAAAGAAACACTGCTAAAGCTCGAAT